>CM070446.1:37901760-37966760 GCA_036324595.1 Champsocephalus gunnari
CGATGTATACATGGTGTGTGTGTGTGTGTGTGTGTGTGTGTTCAATAATACATGTGTCACATGGCCTTGCTGCCTGTCTGTCAGAGGAACTTGCTGAACCATTCGAATTTCAACTTCAGAGATATAATAAAACTGCTGAATGTCATATTCCAGCATGAAATTGCATGTTTGGGTTTGGATGGCGATTACATTTCCTGCCACTAAACTCAAGTTTGATTCCTTTCTTTGAAAACCTTTGTCAATTTGTCGATTCAAGGATTATAGCAATCTCTGCTTTATGTCATAGAAAGTCCTTCGATAATCCACGTAAAAACAGGGCGACAATATTCATTTGAACTCCTCTCAGTCTGACTTACTCGGTGAGAGAGAAATGTACATTTGTTTCACTCGAGGAAGCAAACTGAAACCCCAAACATGCCTCGTTGCTGTGGCCTTATTGTATTTCAATGGAAGTCATTCTCTAACACCAAACAATTAGGTTTCATTAATTAGGTTTATATTGTTCACCTAATTGCTGGTTTGGTGTTGTGGTTGTGTTGTGGTTGTGTTGTGTTGTGGTTGTGTTGTAAAGCGACCGTCAGAAACAGAAAGGACTGAGTGTTCACTGCCACACCCCGAGGTCTCAGCAGATGTTATCAATACTGAGAGAGGAGGAAGAGGAGGAGAGGAGGAAGAAACTGCATCTGAAACAAGAGAGGCAGCCAGGAGGAGAAGACGAGGAGAAGGAGATGAGGAAGGGAATATAAATGACAAGGAAGGAGAGAAGACGAGGAGAAGGAGATGAGGAAGGGAATATAAATGACAAGGAAGGAGAGAAGACGAGGAAAAGAGGGGATGACCAAATAAATTTAAAAAAATGGGAAACGGAGGGAGAAATAGGAAACTAGATAAAAGGAGACAAAGAGTAGAAGACAGACAAGGGAAGGAAAGAGGATAGAACAAAAGAAGAGAGGAACAACAAAGATGGAGTTCAAGGACAGAGTAAGCCGAAAAGAGAGATGGATGCAGGGTTGCCAACTCCCACACGCTTTCACTCTCACGCTCTCTCGCTCTCACGCTCTCACGCTGCCCAAACTATTCTCACGCCAAAAACAAGATGAACCGGCGATCGTTTTTGGTTTGGTTATTTACGATGTTGAGTCGACAGCTGCTCGAGCTGTCGACCCGCTCCCTCCCGCCCCCACCACGCTTAACGACGTTAACAGACAGCAGAGCAGGGGGAGCCGGTTGGTCGATCCGACGCGTGTTGCGCATGCGCAGATCTGAGATCCAGCAGAAAAGATAACAAAGTAAAAGTCTGCTGCTTATCGTTCTACTCGGCCAAAATAGAGTGAAAGAGTACCGTACTTTCCGGACTATAAAGCGCACCGTCATATGAGCCGCAGCAGCTAAACTGTCCGTCTGTCTCGCTCTCGTTCTGTCTCTCGGTTCCACTTTCACTTTGGCGCGCTACCTGTCTCACTCTTTTCCGGCCTCCAGCTTTTCCTGCTGGAGCCCGCCGCTTAAAGGTGGCGGGCTCGGACCGGTCATAGAGCCCGTAGTGTTAAAGGTGGTTAATTTTACCTGTAAAATCCATAGATTTAGGAGGCCCCCTAGTGGCCGTTAGCTGTACACAAAAATGGGGGAAAAGTCGCGGCTTATAGTCCGAAAAGTACGGTATATGAGAGTGAGAGTGTGTTAATTAATATGTTTGGCAGTTTGGAGTAAGTCTGTAGATGTGTGTGTGTGTGTGTGTGTGTGTCATGTATAGTTCTCTCACGATAATTCATTTTGTTGGATACATTTTCCCGGAAATTATTGCGATAAACGATAATATTGTCGGCACCGTTGTATGACCATTTTAGACCACTGACATAATGACAATATATAATAATAATTCAAGTACATCCTTTCAAACTGCTAGTCACATCCTCATGGAAATGGCAATTTATCGAGTTCATTTTTATTTATACGATAAGTCAATTAATTGCTTATCGCGACAGGCACACAATAAAACAGTGGAAACAAAATGTGTTTGACTTTCATTAGTGAATGAAACTGTGTGCCCTTTATAGTCTGTGTCCAATATTGTGTATTTGTATATATATATATATATATCCTATATATATGCTAAGGTCCCGCTACTGACACGATAGCAGTCATTTAGTGCGCATATGTGTAATTAAACCCATGATATCAAAATCTCACTCCAGCCAGGTACCCAAAGTTGGCAACCCTGGAATAGGGATCAAAAAACGAGAATAAGAAATAGCTGGATATTTCCTGTACACAGTAATGGGAGCAGAAGTCCATTAACATATTGCTAGTGGAAGCAAAAGCATTTCCCAAATGATTTGCAGTAACATAAATAGGATATCTACAAGATCCCCTGGTAGACCAATAACACAGACCGGATAAAAGGCAATCCTACAGCACACTAAACCAATAACAGGAGCTAACGTTAGCGAGCTACACAGCTACGCTAACAACAAGCTAGGCTAACAAACGGCATCTAGTCATATATGTTTGATATGAACCGAGGAAAAAATGTATCATAAGAGTACACAGTGGATTATTGAGATCAAGACAATATCACAGAATAACGTGCTTCTTGATAACAAAAGTATAAACAATAACATATATATTTGAGAGACACAGGGCTCAGGAGCTAACGTTAGCTAGCTACAGCTACGCTAACAATAAGCTAGGCTAACAAACGGCATCTAGCCATATGTTTGATATGAACCAAGGAAACAATTTATCATAAGAATACACAATGGATTATTATGATCAAGACAATATCAGAGAGTAGCTTGGCTCACCTGTGGAGTAACTACAAGGCTCACATGAGGAGTAACTACACGGCTCACCTGAGGAGTAACTACAAGGCTCACCTGAGGAGTAACTACACGGCTCACCTGAGGAGTAACTACACGGCTCACCTGTGGAGTAACTACAAGGCTCACCTGTGGAGTAACTACACGGCTCACCTGTGGAGTAACTACACGGCTCACCTGTGGAGTAACTACACGGCTCACCTGTGGAGTAACTACACGGCTCACCTGTGGAGTAACTAGAAGGCTCACCTGAGGAGTAACTACAAGGCTCACCTGTGGAGTAACTAGAAGGCTCACCTGTGGAGTAACTACACGGCTCACCTGTGGAGTAACTACACGGCTCACCTGTGGAGTAACTACAAGGCTCACCTGAGGAGTAACTACACGGCTCACCTGTGGAGTAACTACACGGCTCACCTGTGGAGTAACTACACGGCTCACCTGTGGAGTAACTACACGGCTCACCTGTGGAGTAACTACAAGGCTCACCTGAGGAGTAACTACACGGCTCACCTGAGGAGTAACTACACGGCTCACCTGTGGAGTAACTAGAAGGCTCACCTGAGGAGTAACTACAAGGCTCACCTGCGGAGTAACTAGAAGGCTCACCTGTGGAGTAACTACACGGCTCACCTGTGGAGTAACTACACGGCTCACCTGTGGAGTAACTACAAGGCTCACCTGAGGAGTAACTACAAGGCTCACCTGAGGAGTAACTACACGGCTCACCTGAGGAGTAACTACAAGGCTCACCTGTGGAGTAACTACAAGGCTCACCTGAGGAGTAACTACAAGGCTCACCTGTGGAGTAACTACACGGCTCACCTGAGGAGTAACTACAAGGCTCACCTGTGGAGTAACTACAAGGCTCACCTGTGGAGTAACTACACGGCTCACCTGAGGAGTAACTACACGGCTCACCTGAGGAGTAACTACACGGCTCACCTGTGGAGTAACTACACGGCTCACCTGAGGAGTAACTACAAGGCTCACCTGAGGAGTAACTACAAGGCTCACCTGAGGAGTAACTACACGGCTCACCTGAGGAGTAACTACACGGCTCACCTGTGGAGTAACTACACGGCTCACCTGTGGAGTAACTAGAAGGCTCACCTGTGGAGTAACTACACGGCTCACCTGAGGAGTAACTACACGGCTCACCTGTGGAGTAACTACACGGCTCACCTGAGGAGTAACTACACGGCTAGCAGCATACACAAACTAAAAGTAGCATACAGCGATGCTTTACGCTTGCTGCTGAGGGTCCCGAGATGGCACAGTGCCAGCTGCTTGCTAACTTGGGGGTACCTGCCTGTCAAGCCCTTTTAAGAAAGTGAATGTACAGATTCACGTGTCGCCTTGAAGACTCGGACAATCATGTTATCTCGATTTTAATGAACCCTGTGAAGAGTGCCACCCGGTTCTCTTCCATGATCTGGAGACATTGGCGCAACAGCCTCTACAGACAGTGAGCACGTGTGGCCAGCTGTGATTGGACTGATTTTATGTTTGTTATCTGTTTGTTTTTATCTGTTTTGTGTTTTTATCTTATGTATTGATGTGTGTCTTGTCTTTTTGTGATATGGACCTTGAGTCTGGAATAAAGATTTAATTGAATAGCAGAGTTCCCGTTAGAATATTTGTTGCTGATCAACATGTCCTTTAAAGTTGTCCATTGTAAATCTTCCGGACAAAATAAGAAAAGTGCCGGTCAAAGGTCTTCCTTGTTATTTATTGAGCTTTAAAACAAATTGATATGATTCGATATTAAACTAACTAATTATAGATTAACTACATTATTCAAAAGTGTACAGTAATTTACAATAAAACGGGAATAATAAACCGACCGCTCTCTCCCCCTCCTGACAGCCTGCCAGTATCATGCAGCTCGCGGATCAGTAATGAGTGACCCGACAGTAACACTAAACATATCTATAACTAGTTACGGTAGTTTGAGAGGTAATTAAAATAGCTACGTGTGATTTTCTAACCTGAAGTGTGTGTTGCTCCGCTCACCGCTGCATGTGATCTGCAGAGCTGCGTCGACTCCTCAGCAGCAGCTGATCTCTCTCTCCCGTCAGATTAGACTTCACTCGCGTTTATGTCCATATCGATCAGATCCAGCTGGTTCTAGCTAATGATATGACTACCTGCTTATTAAAAGACACCTAAACAATAAGCGTCGCTATGCAACCGGGTGAGGCCGCAAAGTATAGCGCAGCATTATGCATTTGTTTACTTGCCCACCGGAACCCCAGGCATTACCAACAGATCAACGCACAATCAACCCATCCAGGAAATCTCTTTCTCCACATTAAGTGTTAGACATTAGAATTGACTATTCTTGTCTGTCACATACTATTTTTTCTGTCACCTAACTGGCGCGCAAGGCCCGGACTGGCCACCGGGAGCACCGGGAGGTTTCCCGATGGCCTGGCCTGCTAAGTGGCCTGCTGGCCTGAGGATTTTTTTTTGTTATGTATTGTGAACGCAACGCTGCGCAAATGTGGGTCTGACGCTGCCTCACAGAGGGTGTCTACATGAAAGTGGCCTGCCGACATGGCCACTTTCATACAGATCATACACGAATGCGCTCGATTGGTCTCTGTGTGTCATTCAAGCTCGGGAGGGTGTGTGTGGCGCGAGCGAGAGAAAGCGCGCGCACCGGTTACGTGTATTGTTGTTGTTAGCATCTGGTGCTAGCTAGCTGCGCTAACGGATATATAATGAGCGGTCAACAAGGTGGAGGAGAGTCCTCTGCTGTCAGACTGAGAGACTGAGAGACTGATAACCTCAGCTCAGGTGAGGTAAAGGACTCTGAGTGTTTAGATAGGTAACTTAGTCTAAGTTCTCTGTGGGTCTCAAACGGTTTGGTCACCATTTATGTAAACACATATTTCCATTTGAGGGGGGAGTGATGAGTAAAAAATGTTAACTAGGTGAAAAAAGTGTCAATACTGCAAAGATGTACAAAGAGAGTAATCAATAATAAACTGGTGAAAGCAAACAGCGTTGTCTTGTTGGTTATTTATTTGAAGCTTCAAAGGCACAGGTCTCACAGAGTATAGATAGTGTGTGTGTGTGTGTGTGTGTGTGTGTGTGTGTGTGTGTGTGTTTTATAGAGGACTGTTGCTGTGCAGAAAGGAAAAGAGATAAGACTGACTGTTATCTTACAATGCTCTCATAGGGAGAGCCGCATTCTCCAGGTAAGACCTTGGCAGGAAGCTACCGTGTGGTACAACAGGTCGAGTTGACCAAACAGTTTCTAAGCATAATATCATCATTTGGTTTTACCATATAAAGTAATATAAGAAATTGCCACTACAAAAGGTAAGATAAACTTTAAAAACTTGTTGAGAGCAAAAACTAGTCTTTGCTGCTGCCTCAAAGAGGAGCAGGAGGGAGAGAGGAGAGGAGAGGAGGGAGAGAGGAGGGGAGCAGGGGGGAGGAGGGAGAGAGGAGAGGAGCAGGGGGGGAGGAGGGAGAGAGGAGAGGAGCAGGAGGGAGAGGAGAGGAGAGGAGGGAGAGGAGGGAGAGAGGAGAGGAGCAGGGGGGGGAGGAGGGAGAGAGGAGAGGAGCAGGGGGAGAGGAGGGAGAGAGGAGGGAGAGAGGAGAGGAGCAGGGGGGGAGGAGGGAGAGAGGAGAGGAGCAGGGGGGAGGAGGGAGAGAGGAGAGGAGCAGGGGGGAGGAGGGAGAGAGGAGAGGAGCAGGGGGGGAGGAGGGAGAGAGGAGAGGAGCAGGGGGAGAGGAGGGAGAGAGGAGAGGAGCAGGGGGAGAGGAGGGAGAGAGGAGAGGAGCAGGGGGGGAGGAGGGAGAGAGGAGAGGAGCAGGGGGGGAAGAGGGAGAGAGGAGAGGAGCAGGGGGGGAGGAGGGAGAGAGGAGAGGAGCAGGGGGGGAGGAGGGAGAGAGGAGAGGAGCAGGGGGAGAGGAGGGAGAGAGGAGAGGAGCAGGGGGAGAGGAGGGAGAGAGGAGAGGAGCAGGGGGGGAGGAGGGAGAGAGGAGAGGAGCAGGGGGAGAGGAGGGAGAGAGGAGAGGAGCAGGGGGGGAGGAGGGAGAGAGGAGAGGAGCAGGGGGGGAGGAGGGAGAGAGGAGAGGAGCAGGGGGGGAAGAGGGAGAGAGGAGAGGAGCAGGGGGGGAGGAGGGAGAGAGGAGAGGAGCAGGGGGGGAGGAGGGAGAGAGGAGAGGAGCAGGGGGGAGGAGGGAGAGAGGAGAGGAGCAGGGGGGGAGGAGGGAGAGAGGAGAGGAGCAGGGGGGGGAGGAGGGAGAGAGGAGAGGAGCAGGGGGGGAGGAGGGAGAGAGGAGAGGAGCAGGGGGGGGAGGAGGGAGACAGGAGAGGCTGGTTCAGGAGCCCAGGCACACTCACAACTATAAATGAACCAAAAACAAATAACTAAACAAGGTTCAATGTTTTTTCATATTGGATGATGTGTTATTGGTTATAGCTATGATTTTATGATTATTTAAATGTTTACAGTCCTGTTTCATATGGGTGCAGTCTCTTTATTTCCCCCTCAAAATGCACCAGATTGATGCATTTAAGTCTAACATTTAAAAAAATAATCTTACCGGGGGAGCATGCCCCCGGACCCCCCTAGAAGATTTGAGGTCCACGCCCACTTAAAATATGTTCACATGGATAGGTTCCTAAATAGCTTGGCACATTTTTTTTAAATAAACCCATGTCCATATGTTTATTCTGGGGTAGTATATTTAAAGTGTAGGGCTATCACTACGGGCAGCAACGCTGTAAATATTGACAAATAAATCCAGGAAAATGGCACAAAAGAAAACTGGTAGTGGCCTGGCTGGGTGTATAATTCCCGGCCTGACTTACGGAGCGTCCACACTACAGCTTCAAAGAGAGCTTGGAGCTGGGCGTGTCTGGAGCTTGGGGATTTTATTCAAGCAACACGACCAACAACCAATCACATGAATGTCCCGCCCCCGACATACAAAGCAAAAACCCCCGGGGATTTTATGGGAACAATATATATATATATATAAACTCCCCAAACAGGCGAAACCCTACCAGTTTCCCCCACTGTCTCTGCCCCTCCCTCCATGCTGGTTCCTCCGGTTTGTGTCCCGGTAGGTGAAGAGGGTCTGGTCATACACAACCGGGTGAGTTGCTACGGCGATAGTTAGTTTCTCCTCCGACTTTTTTTGAAATATAGAAATGAACGGCGGGATATCTCTCCCAGCTTAGACGCGGTTTGATTGGCTACGGCTTCAGCTGTCAGATTTTGGGAAACGGGATTTGATTGGCTGGCGCTGGCTGCGCTGGCTACTCCGCGTCAGAGTGAACATGTTCAACTCTGACGGCGGAGACGGACCGCTCTGCTACCCACAATTCAGTTCGGCAAAAAAGCGAGGCAACGTGACGTCACCCCATTGAAAGTGAATGGGCAGATTGGAGTTTTCGACGCTGTCGTGTAGACGGGCCGTTATTGTCCCAGTCCGGCCCTGCACGCAACTGATGCGGTATCGCACTAAAGGGAAGTTATTTTGACCGGAGAGATTTAGATTTTGCCGGTGTTGTGTTAAATGATGCACCCCCGTCGTGAAATGCACCCCCTGGCCTGCCGTAAAAAGCACCCCCCCCTCCAAAAAAGATGCTTCTATTAATCCCACCCTCAAGCACTTGATGTAAAAATAAACAATACATTGTAAAGTACAAGCACAAGTATACAGACAGGACGTCAACATTAAATAAAAACATATATTAAATAAAAGATTAACGAAACAATAAGTGACGAATGAATGCAAAATCCAGGATTCGACGACCCAACCATCAAAAAGACAACATAGAATAGCGGACTATACGTTCAAATGCGCGTTCCCGTGTCAAGGGGTGCATAATTTGACACAACACCGGTCTGCAGCAGATTTTACCGGTCATAGTCCGAGGAACTCTGACATATAGGCTATATTTGGGAGACACGGAGGAACAATCATGATACGGTAACGTCGTTTATTTCATTCTTCGGCTTAACCGTAGTAAATAGATTATGCCTGTAGGGTTAAATATGTTAGAACCGTTGGTCTACTTGCATTGTAATATATTCAGCAAAGTATTATGGATGTATATATCAGTCAGTTCATGTTCAATTTCTCAATAACAACAACAGCTGAGTAATTATCCCAGTCAGAAAGCATGTTTAGATGTTAGTTAGTTTACATACAAATATGTATCTTAAGTCAGCCGTAAATAAGGCTTTAACTGTTGTATCCAAGCTGCTCCACCTGCCCCAGATTTAAGACAACATGTGAGATGAACACAAATGCAATGGCCAACACCATTACTCATGTGTGTGTGTGTGTGTGTGTGTGCGTGTGTGTGTGTGTGTGTGCGTGTGTGTGCGTGTGTGTGTGTGTGTGTGTGTGTGTGCGCGTGCGTGTGTGTGTCACTAGGGGTTACAGCTGTCTATTCTCCAGAGAGGAGCGAGAAAACCCTGAACCTTGAACCGTATCATGTGCTCCACATAGGAACCTCTCACACACACAGACACACATTTGTTCAATTTAAACATGGGGGATGGTGGGTGACACACACACACACACACACACACACACACAGCCGACTGGTTTCCCAGCACTATTGTGTGATGAGAGGGATGGAGGGGCCTCTTGTTGAATCGGGGGCCCCTCTCTCTAAATGGTAAAAGCTTCATTAACATGTCGAACTGGTTTGATCAGGCAACAAACATTCAGATGTGTCTCGACGTGCATGATGTGAATTTAGTAAAATGACAAACTGTAAACATAAAAAGTAAAACTAAATACATTTTCTGCAAAGCGTTTGGTAAATAAAGTTATTTTCAACCTCTTTAATAGCTGATCAAAGTTCATGTTAAATATGATCAATTGAAGTTGAATCTCTGATTAGCAAAGACCGCGCTGGTACCAGAAATGTCGTTGTAAAATGTCTGGTACATTCTGTCAACAGTAGATGTTCATTCAATCTAAACAAAGTTGTACAGTCTGTGGTGAAAGCAGTGCTACGGTCCTTTACTTACTATGGCCTTAAAATACTCCTACTTACGTAACATTTACAATTTAGAAATTGCAATAGTAATGAAGTATCATCAGCTAAATGTACATCAAGTATCAAAAGTAAAAGTGGTCAATATACACAATGGCTTGTCTTTTCATAGTATTATTGTGTTCAATAGAAAGTATCCAGACTGTGCTGCAGAAGAATTCAAATAATGAACATTAGTCTGACCTGATTTCACTGGCACACGGAAGTTTCACCACCTCTCCCCTGTCTCAGCTTCTCTCCACTGGCTGCCCATTTATTTTAGGATCCATTTTAGAATTATTTGATTGACTTTTAAATCCCTAAATGGCGTCACCCCTCCACCTTGCTGAGCTGCTACAGCACTCCAGGCCGAGCCGCCCTCTCAGGTCAGCGGACCGACCGCTCCTGAACGCGCCTAAAGCCAGGTCAAAGCTCAGAGGGGCCGTTGCTTCTCTGTCGCGGCTCCCAACCTGTGGAGCGCTCTGCCCCCCGGAGACCAGACAGGCCTCCACACCGCCTGCTCTCACATCGCTTCTTAAAACCCACCTCTTCTCCTTAGTGTTTTAACTTTATCTATTCGCCTGTACAGCACTTTGGTCTGGAGGTTTAAAGTGCTTTATAAATAAAGTTGTATTGTATTGTAAACACGAGGAGCTTCCGTCTTATTGCAGATGACCCTGAGGGACGTCTTTACAAGGAGATCCACTATAACTCATGAGACATTTCTAAAGTATGAAACTACAGGAAGAAGGAGACACCAGAGGTCTTTCTACATCCTTATTTTCCTCCCTACATCCTTCTTTCCTTTCCTCTGTCACAGATGCATTCCTAGGGTTAATGGCTGTAGAGTGGCTAGAGGTAAGTCAGGAACAATGCAACACTCTTATACAAACAATAATATATATAAACCACTCAAAAATCGAACCAGATGGGTCTTGGTCTGCTTCCTGGTCAGGCATCAGGTATCAGGCATCAGGTCAGGTAGGTCAGGTAGGTCAGGTAGGTCAGGTCAGGTCAGGTAGGTCAGGTCAGGTAGGTCAGGCAGCAGCCGCAGTAACGTCTTTGCTTTAGGGCCAGTTGTTTGCTCCACATATCTGGAACGGACTCCCAGAAACCAGCTGAAACTAGAACTAGACTTTTCTGTTTACGCTGCCTTTTTAAATCAAAAGTCTTGTAACTCTTGAATTGCTTTAAACAACAGATAAAGCCAGAAGTCTAGGAGTAGTCGTGGACTCTGACCTGAGTTCCAACAGTTACTAAATCAGCCTGCTATCACCTAAAGAACATATCTAGGGTTAAAAGACTAATGTCACAGCAGGATCTGGAGACACGTGTCCATGCCTTTATCTTCAGTAGACTGGACTACTGCAAAGGTGTCTTCACAGGTCTCACTACAACATCTGTTAGGAAGCTGCAGCTGATCCAGAACGCCGCTGCTCGAGTCCTCACTGACACTAACGGAGCGTCCACACTACAGCTTCAAAAAAATCTTGGAGCTGGGCGTGTCTGGAAGCTTGGGGATTTTATTCAAGCAACACGACCAACAACCAATCACATGAATCTCCCGCCCCCGACATACAAAGCAAAACCCCCGGGGATTTTATGCGAGCAATATATATATATATATAAACTCCCCAAACAGGCGAAAACCTACCAGTTTCCCCCCACTGTCTCTGCCCCCTCCCTCCATGCTGGCTCCTCCGGTTTGTGTCCCGGTAGGTGAAGAGGGTCTGGTCATACACAATCGGGTGAGTTGCTACGGCGATAGTTAGTTTCTCCTCCGACTTTTTTTGAAATATAGAAATGAACGGCGGGATATCTCTCCCAGCTTAGACGCGGTTTGATTGGCTACGGCTTCAGCTGTCAGATTTTCAGAAACGGGATTTGATTGGCTGGCGCTGGCTACTCCGGCGTCTCCGGCGTCAGAAGTTGAACAATGTTCAACTTCTGACGCTGGAGACGAACCGCTCTGCGACCCACAATTCAGTTCGGCGAAAAAGCGAGGCTACGTGACGTCACCCCGTTGAAAGTGAATGGGCAGATTGGAGTTTTCGACGCTGTCGACGCTGTAGTGTGGACGGGCCGTAAGAAAGTGGATCACATCACTCCTGCTCTGAAGTCTTCACACTGGCTTCCTGTGTGTCAAAGAATAGATTTCTAAATACTGCTGCTGGTTTATAAAGCACTGAATGGTTTAGGCCCAGAATACATTTCTGACCTCCTGCTAAACTATGAACCATCCAGATCTCTCAGGTCTTCAGGGACTGGTCAGCTTCCTGTCCCCAGAGACAGATCTCTCAGGTCTTCAGGGACTGGTCAGCTTCCTGTCCCCAGAGACAGATCTCTCAGGTCTTCAGGGACTGGTCAGCTTCCTGTCCCCAGAGACAGATCTCTCAGGTCTTCAGGGACTGGTCAGCTTCCTGTCCCCAGAGACAGATCTCTCAGGTCTTCAGGGACTGGTCAGCTTCCTGTCCCCAGAGTCAGATCTCTCAGGTCTTCAGGGACTGGTCAGCTTCCTGTCCCCAGAGACAGATCTCTCAGGTCTTCAGGGACTGGTCAGCTTCCTGTCCCCAGAGACAGATCTCTCAGGTCTTCAGGGACTGGTCAGCTTCCTGTCCCCAGAGACAGATCTCTCAGGTCTTCAGGGACTGGTCAGCTTCCTGTCCCCAGAGACAGATCTCTCAGGTCTTCAGGGACTGGTCAGCTTCCTGTCCCCAGAGACAGATCTCTCAGGTCTTCAGGGACTGGTCAGCTTCCTGTCCCCAGAGTCAGATCTCTCAGGTCTTCAGGGACTGGTCAGCTTCCTGTCCCCAGAGACAGATCTCTCAGGTCTTCAGGGACTGGTCAGCTTCCTGTCCCCAGAGACAGATCTCTCAGGTCTTCAGGGACTGGTCAGCTTCCTGTCCCCAGAGACAGATCTCTCAGGTCTTCAGGGACTGGTCAGCTTCCTGTCCCCAGAGTCAGAACTAAACCTGGAGAAGCAGCGTTCAGTTATTATGCTCCAAAGCATCTGGAACAAGCTCCCAGAAACCTGCAGGTCCGCTGCAGCTCTGACTACTTTCAGAGTTTGTCGCTGCTTCTAATTGAAACTGAGCCGTTGTGTTCGTCAGTAAAGTGGAACTTCTGTGTGAACTATTCACATCTTAAACTGCACTGTCACTTTTTATTCATGTATTTTTTCTTTTAATGTTTCTTTTATTATCTTTTACTGTTTCTAAATGCCTTTGTCTGAATGTCTTTCATCTTTGTAAGGCACCTTGAATTGCCTCGTGTTGAAAGGGGCTATTTAAATAAACTTGCCTTGTTATTTGTATTCAAACATAATTTCTTACGCATTTCTTTTGCACTATGTCTTAATGATTGATTCCTGAATCAGATTGAATTGAGGTTTGAAATGTGTTTTATAAATAAACTCTCCTTGCCCTAATCAATCAATCAATCAACCAATCAACCAATCAACCAATCAACCAATCAACCAATCAATCAATCAATCAATCAATCAATCAATCAATCAACAATCAATGTTTATTTATAGCCCAATATCACAAATGTTACATTTGTCTCAGTGGTCTTCAGTTTGACAGTATGACAATACGACACCCTCTGTCCTTAGTCCCTCTGTCCTCAGACCCTCTGTCCTCAGACCCTCTGTCCTCAGACCCTCTGTCTGCCCTCTGCCTAGACCCTCTGTCCTTAGACCCTCTGTCCTCAGACCCTCTGTCCTTAGACTCTCTGTCCTTAGACCTTCTGTCCTCAGACCCTCTGTCCTCAGACCCTCTGTCCTTAGACTCTCTGTCCTTAGACCTTCTGTCCTCAGACCCTCTGTCCTCAGACCCTCTGTCCTTAGACCCTCTGTCCTCAGACCCTCTGTCCTTAGACCCTCTGTCCTCAGACCCTCTGTCCTTAGACCCTCTGTCCTCAGACCCTCTGTCCTCAGACCCTCTGTCCTTAGACCCTCTGTCCTTAGACCCTCTGTCCTCAGACCCTCTGTCCTTAGACCCTCTGTCCTTAGACCCTCTGTCCTCAGACCCTCTGTCCTCAGACCCTTACATCGTACAAGGAAAAACTTCTGAAGAAAACCCAGTTTAAGGTGAAAACATTTGCAACATAGGTAGTCCAGATGTTCTAAGAGCTGGCGGTTTATATTCCTGCTTCAGAGGATGCTCAGGTGCTGAGATACTCTCCTGCTTTACTGCCAATCCTCCCGTCGACACACAGAGGAGACGACATGTCTCCATGACACCTGGTCAAACTGCATCCAGATCAGTTCATACATCAACAGGGAGGACGCGGACACTCAGCAGATAGCCACATGTTCGCTACCAATGACAAAACAACAATGTACTTTACCGTCGCACAGAGCTATGTGAACCCTTTGGATCCTCCACACATAGCGTCGTGTGTCCTTCCAAGCAACTCAGCTTTGGTTTCATCCGTCCACAGAACATGTTGCCAGTCGTGCTGTGGAACATCCAGGTGCTCTTTGGCAAACTTCAAACGTGCAGCCATGTTGTTTCTGGACAGCAGTGGCTTCCTCCGTGGCTTCCTCCGTGGTGTCCTCCCATGACCTCCATTCTGCTTCAGTGGTATACGTATCGTAGATTCGTCAACAGAGACGTTAGCATGTGCCAGACATTTCTTTAAGTCTCTCGCTGACTCTCTAGGACTCTTCTTCACCTCATTGAGCATCCTGCGCAGGGCTCTTGCAGTCATCTTTACAGGACGGCCTCTCCGAGGGAGAGCAGCAACAGTGCTGACCTTTCTCCATGTTGAGACGACTTGTCTCACCGTGGACTGATGACCATCAAGGCTTTCAGAGATACTTCTGGAACCCTCTCCAGCTTTATGCAAGTCAGCAGTTCTTACTGGCAGGTCTTCTGAGAGCTCTTCTGAGAGCTCTTCTGAGAGCTCTTCTGAGCGAGGCGTGGCTCACATCTGGCCATGCTTCTGTTAAACCCCGAGCCTGTTTTTCAGGTTTCAGGCTCGAAAATGACATTCCCAGAACAAATGACTGTAACTTCACTTCTAAAAGGTTTATATGAATAATTGTTGTTGTCAAAGCAAGGTTACATCTGTGAGTTGGATGTAGAAGTGTCAGAATCAATATAGATGTTTCTGTGTCAGAGTAAATTCAGATGGAACATAGCAAACAAATGTAAATTCCTGTCTCCGCCTAAAGAAAACCCATTACTTATAGTGAAGACCAGCCCTTGAATGATGGGTTAGTAGCCTAAAAGCTTTAGGAATCCAAAGTATAACATATAATAAGTACCCTGTATCAAGATTGAGGCAAAACAAGTGACATTTGACCTTTTTAGAGAGGTTTATGAAAATAAAGTCCAGGCGGAATAAGCTTTGGGCACATTTGGTTCCATCAGTGCCATTTGACCTTTTTCAGATACCAGACTATAAAGATCATTGTATTACATTGAATCATCACTATAGGTATTCATTCCATTAAAAAAAGATTCTTAAAAAAATATTAAAAATATTTGTGTGAGTGTGTATACAAAAATCAGGGTCCCCGTCGGCGGGGGCCGTCGGGCTTAACAGGTAAGAATAGCACATTCTAAACTGGTGTGTATTTTTTATAGGGCAGGGCAGCTTCAACCAACACCTCCAATCTCGTCTCCTTGGTGGGACTCCAGGTCGGCCGACTCCTGACTCCAAGTAGCTCTTGAACAAGTCTTTAGCCTCGGGGTTCACCCTGCACTGCGAATGTTTACGTGGTGTGTTCGATACAAACATGAAAACATATCATTGTGTGTGTGGTATTAGTTCAAGCAGACTGTGTGTGTCTGTTGTTGTGACTCAGATGAAGATCAGAACACATGTTATGACCGACTTGTGCAGAGATCCAGGTCGTTCCAAAGCGCTCACATACTTGCAACTGTATCCTAGCCTCTGTTAGAATGATACGATACGTAAGAGTGAAGACATGCTGGTTTTCCTGCATCAGAATCTGACACTCAGTCAACAATCCTGAAGCTATCCATACATGACACCAACAGAGACAGGCACCTTCGAGGCCTGGCCATTTTAGCTAACTGGGATATTAACTCAGCTGCAACTGAAGCCACGAACAGACCGACCTCTACCTTAAACTAACAAAAACAATACGAACCACAGATTTCCACCAACACTCAGATTTCTATCTCAGCAGCAGCAATGGATTCCTTTATAATTCATAGTTGAATTATAAAGTAATATGTCTCTGTGAAGCTGACAATGGAGCGGCCCAGACCAAGCAAGGAGGCAGAGGCAGCACGTCCCAAATATAACCCGGAGTGGGCATTTATTACAGCATGCACGCAACACACACAGCCTCCATCCTGCTGCTGCTGGTCACGTGGGCCCAGCCTGCAGCCACCGGGATCTCACACACACGACCAGCCTCCTAACAGACAGGGCACCAGGTGCACACAATCAACAGCCACAGACATGGGGGGAGGGGACACTTCTAACATGAAGCCAGGACACAGAGACGGACAAACTAGTTACATGAATTACAAATATTCACGTTCTGAAGTGCGTATCATGATGATGTCCAGTAGACAGTTCTTCCGTCTTTGTTTCGGTGTGGATCCGTCTGTAACAGGAGAACGCTAACCCTCTCTGACCTTCCCCTCCCTTCCTCTGACCTGCCGGGTCAACAGCAGAAAGTCGCTTCCTGCGGAGCAGAACCTGCAGACAACGACTTCCTGCTCTTCATCATCACCATGAAATGATACCGACAACGCATTTACCTTTAAAACTATTATTATCTCACTCCTTACTTGCACTCTTTTACCGCATTGCCTACATACTTGTTCCCTTCCTCCTTGCACCCTTGTTTCCCTCTGTTGGAGAAATACTGCTGTCTCCACTCTTTGGGTGTTTCAAGGCACTGACATCGTGTGTGGCTCTGACCTGTGTGCGACCTTGCAGCTGCCTCTTCTTGTGATAGGAGGCAGGAGGCAGGAGGCAGGAGGTAGGAGGCAGGAGGCAGGAGGCAGGAGGTAGGAGGCAGGAGGCAGGAGGCAGGAGGCAGGAGGCAGGAGGCAGGAGGCAGGAGCAGGAGGCAGGAGGCAGGAGGAGCAGGAGGCAGGAGGCAGGAGGCAGGAGGCAGGAGGCAGGAGGCAGGAGGCAGGAGGAGCAGGCAGGAGGCAGGAGGCAGGAGTAGGAGGCAGGAGGCAGGAGGCAGGAGGCAGGAGTAGAGCAGGAGGCAGAGGCAGGAGGTAGGAGGCAGGAGGTAGGGGCAAGGGCAGGAGGTAGGAGGCAGGAGGCAGGAGGCAGGAGGCAGGAGGCAGGAGGTAGGAGGCAGGAGGCAGAGGCAGGAGGAGGGTAGGAGGCAGGAGGCAGGAGGCAGGAGGCAGGAGGCAGGAGGTAGGAGGCAGGAGGCAAGAGGCAGGAGGTAGGAGGCAGGAGGCAGGAGGCAGGAGGCAGGAGGCAGGAGGTAGGAGGCAGGAGGCAGGAGGCAGGAGGTAGGAGGCAGGAGGCAGGAGGCAGGAGGCAGGAGGCAGGAGGCAAGAGGCAGGGCATTTCAGGTTGTTGATATTTAGGAGACAGACTTGCTGTCTCCTAAATATCGCTCGTCTTTGAGGCGTGAAGGAAGTACGTGACTCTTCCCAGAAGACGTCGCAGATGATCCGACACCTTCCCGACACCCGCGGATGATATCAGCGCCACCTCGATTTACGACCTTGTCGTTACCTCCGTGTTTCGGACGATATCAGCCTGATGTGTTTTGCTGTTCCGTTGAGAGTTAAGAGTTAACCCGTATCCTTGGTATGTGATTGAACTCGGCTCCTTCTTGCAAGAATACATTAGAACCCGATCCTTGATTCTCAACCTGGAGTCGAGGGATGTTTTTCTAACATATTGTCCTTCGAGCTCGAGCTCAGAGTCGCCCACAGTCTCAGTGCATTTACACGAATTTAAAGAGTGGAGAAAACAGTATTTCTCCAACACCCTCCCTATATCCTTCTTTCCCTCCCTACATCCTTATTTCCCTCCCTACATCCTTATTTCCCTCCCTACATCCTTATTTCCCTCCCTACATCCTTATTTCCCTCCCTACATCCTTATTTCCCTCCCCTTATCCGTATATCTTCCTCCCTATATCCTTCTTTCCCTCCCTACATCCTTATTTCCCTCTCTATCTCCTTATATTCCTCCTTATGTCCTTGTTTCCCTCCATAGATCCTTGCTTCCCTTCCTACATCCTATATCCTTCTTTCCCTCCCTACATCCTTATTTCCCTCCCTACATCCTTATTTCCCTCCCTATCTCCTTATATTCCTCCTTATGTCCTTGTTTCCCTCCATAGATCCTTGCTTCCATTCCTACATCCTTATATTCCTCCTTACACCCTTGTTTCCCTCCCTATATCCTTCTTTCCCTCCCTACATCCTTATGTCCCTCCTTATGTCCTTGTTTCCCTCCATAGATCCTTGCTCCCCTTCCTACATCCTTATCTTCCTCCATACACCCTTGTTTCCCTCCCTATATCCTTCTTTCCCTCCCTACATCCTTATTTCCCTTCCTACATCCTTATATTCCTCCTTACACCCTTGTTTCCCTCCCTATATCCTTCTTTCCCTTCCTACATCCTTATATTCCTCCTTACACCCTTGTTTCCCTCCCTATATCCTTCTTTCCCTCCATACATCCTTATTTCCCTCCCTATCTCCTTATATTCCTCCTTATGACCTTGTTTCCCTCCATAGATCCTTGCTTCCCCTTCCTACATCCTTACATTCCTCCTTACACCCTTGTTTCCCTCCCTATATCCTTCTTTCCCTCCCTACATCCTTATTTCCCTCCATACATCCTTATATTCCTCCCTTACATCCTTATTTCCCTCCCTACATCCTTATTTCCCTCCACTATATTCCCTTTACACCCTTGTTTCCCTCCCATATATCCTTCTTTCCCTCCCATACATCCTTATTTCCCTCCCATATCTCCTTATATTCCTCCCTAGACCTTATTTCCCTCCCATAGATCCTTGCTTCCCTTCCCTACATCCTTACATTCCTCCTTACACCCTGCTTTCCCTCCCTAGATCCTTCTTTCCCTCCCTACGTCCTTATTTCCCTCCATATATCCTTCTATTCCTCCATATATCCTTATTTTCCCTCCCTACGTCCTTATTTCCCTCCCATAGATCCTTCTTTCCCTCCTTACACCCTGCTTTCCCTCCATAGATCCTTATTTTCCTCCCTACATCCTACATTCTCGCCATAGATCCTTATTTCCTTCAATACATCCTTCTTTAAATAGTTGTTTATTCTAAGCGAGGTCAATGACTGAGTGAAATGACCCGGAAGTACTAAGTGGCAGCCTTGATATGATAAGAGCTGTATACCTTCCCTAAAAGGCTACTAAAAGGTGCTCCAATGCTTCCTTTCCAGTCGCCTTTAGCATCTTGGTCATGCTTCACACGAGGAAAGGAGATAAGGCAGTCCCATGATTCCTTGCAGCAGCCACATTTAAAAGGGAGGAAATATGTGGCGTCCTTCTTCATTCCCTACACGCTTTCTCCCCACCTTCCTAAACTCCTCCTTTCCAAGATCCTCCTTTCCCTGCGTCCTTCTCTCCTTCCCTACATCCTTCTTTCCTTTCCTCTGTCCGGTTGTACTTTGTTAGACTGGAAGCAGCTTCAAAGTTAGTCAAAGAGATCTGCATCCAGGGTAATGTCGTTCACTTCCTTTCCTTGTATCCTTTCCTTGTGTCCTCCAAGTTACTCGTGGAGCCATGCGAAGGCGAGGTATTGCTCACTGAACACAAAGCTTTTGAGACGTTGAGAAGACACGTAAAGAACAACGGATTTAAAGGACACAGGAAAGCAGATGTGTGATGTCATCCAGCAGCGACCACATTATGAACGCACCATCCAGTGACTGGACGTTTTACTGAAAGGACGAAGTGTGGCGCAGTGGGTTGGTGTTGGGGTCAGGGGGTCCCAGGTTCAAACCCCACTGCAGTCAGCATGCCGTTGCGTCCCTGAGGGGATCGCCCACAGCACGTCTAACAAGTGACGTGTAATGTTACGTAAAGTGACCAGTTACGTCGCGACATCGTGATTTCACTTGACGACGGTCGCTATGGCGATGGTCTAGGAAACAAAAGGTGAACACGAGTCCTTCGAGGTGGGGTAGGTCGTTTTTGGAGAAACCGGCTCGAGTGCGCTAGAATTTGAAAACACACAGCCGGGAGAAAATCTGCCCCTTCCTCTCAGAGCCCCGCCCCCAAACACACAGGAACGCGCACGTGACCAATGAGGGCAGAGATCAGTCTGTGCCCCGATGGAAGGCTGACAGGCAGGCAGGCCGTCCAATCACTTCAGTCGGCTCAGATGATTGGTCGAGCTTTTTACAGCGCCACGGCTTCCACTGATGACATTGCTCTGTCTTACTGGTTTCAGTGGGTCTGCCTTACTGGTTTCAGTGGGTCTGCCTTACTGGTTTCAGTGGGTCTGCCTTACTGGTTTCAAAGGGTCTGCCTTACTGGTTTCAGTGGGTCTGCCTTACTGGTTTCAGTGGGTCTGCCTTACTGGTTTCAAAGGGTCTGCCTTACTGGTTTCAAAGGGTCTGCCTTACTGGTTTCAAAGGGTCTGCCTTACTGGTTTCAGTGGGTCTGCCTTACTGGTTTCAAAGGGTCTGCCTTACTGGTTTCAGTGGGTCTGTCTTACTGGTTTCAAAGGGTCTGCCTTACTGGTTTCAAAGGGTCTGTCTTACTGGTTTCAGTGGGTCTGCCTTACTGGTTTCAGTGGGTCTGCCTTACTGGTTTCAGTGGGTCTGTCTTACTGGTTTCAGTGGGTCTGCCTTACTGGTTTCAGTGGGTCTGTCTTACTGGTTTCAGTGGGTTTGTCTTACTGGTTTCAGTGGGTAACTCGTGAAGTGAATGACCTGTGCTTCCTCGGACAGGTCAACAGGTGAGCTGTGTGTGTCTGAGAGTAGGAAGAAGGCTCTTCCTTGACACAACTTCTTCTCGTGTTTCTTTGGTATTTATTCATATCTTTTAGGGAACCAGTGCCTTCTCTAAAGTGACAGTGTTGAAAGTGGATTTGAATCCTCTGCAAGTATAAAAGCCAGCCTGAAGCATCCTCTGTGCTCCAGTCAGTCCTCTGAATCCAGATCAAACGCTTTTCTCTCACTCACTTTGAAGTTAGATGTTAGTTTTCGTTCACGTATTGTGTCTTGATATCTGTCTGTTGATGTTACACATGCAGCTGCTGGGATGCACGTCACATTTCAGACTGGATCTGACCTGTAAAGTCGTATATCTATACTCTTCTGAATATATGTTGTGTACTGAGGATATGTATATATATACAAACAGTATCCGTCTGTCTGTAGGTCGTCAGCTCTACAGACTGAGCTGCACACCAACATGAAATCCTTTGAGTAAAGTGTCTAAACGTGCGCTCCATTATCCTCTCGTGTACTATAATTGCATCTCATGCCCTTCACATGCACACTGTGACCCCACCTTAACGCGTGCTCACTCCCACTCTCACACGTGGGGGAACAACACACCATACAGGTTAGTTTGCATACAGAACATCATTTTAACTTCATGTGTGTGTCCTCAGAATCAGATTTCAGAGGACACACAGAAGCTGAGATCAGAAATCCTTGCTTGTTGGCCCCACCTTTCCCTCCAGACGTGAGCTAACGACACTTTCCATCCCATCGCAACATGGAAAACATACATGTGTATGATGTCTCAACACCTCGACATGTCACTTTAAACAGCTGCTCCTCATCGTTAGCCCGCATGCGTGTATCTATGTGTCTTTATTCTATTATTGCTAATGTGTGCTTTGGTTGGCTTATTCTTCAGTCTTGCCTCTTCTGGCTGCAACCCTGCAAACGTCCCCGTTGTGGGACTAATAAACAGATTCTGATTCGACGCTAGTTCGCCTCCAGAAGCTCAAATCTAAGTTCCTTTTCGTTTCCTCAAAATCTGAATTCAGACACGTCAAAAGCTGAGATCAGGTCAGACATGTGACACACTGTTTGGCCCCACCTTAAACCTCCAATCTCATCGCAATGTGGACATGTCCCTTTCTGTGCAATAATCCCCTTTAACGTCTCCACGCCTTCATATGTTGTTACGTACTCATGTGTCTTTATCTGTGTCCTATGATTACTCATAAGTTAGCTTGTTCTTCATCATCGTGCCGCTTTCCGCTGTAGACGTCCTCGCTGTGGGACGAGGGGAGAGATTCCACGCTAGTTTCCCAGAAGCCTACATCTCCCTCATCCTCGTTTCTTTCAAATCAAATCAGAGCTTCTGAAACACACACACAGCCGGGGAACAGGTCCAGATGTCTCGCATGTAAACACGCTGCAGGAAGCCGGACCCCCCTCGCACGCAGGAGGCTTAAGACCCAGAGGAGGACACTTAAGACCCCGCGTGAGAGGAGCAGAGGAACCGGTGAGAAGCAGGGCGCAGGAGGCGCTTCTGGATGCAGAGAACAGAGCACATATTCTGCAGAGAGGCCTCCACAACAAAAGCTCAGAGAGGGGGAGAGGGGGGAGAGGGGGGAGAGGGGGGGAGAGGGGGGGAGAGGGAGTCACCCCTCCTCTCTGATGCTGTTTTATTCCACCCTTTCCTTTGCATCACATTGGTAGCATTAGCATCATTACATCTGCATTCTTCAAAGGATTAGGCTCAACACACACACACACACACACACACACACACACACACACACACACACACACACACACACACACACACACACACACACACACACACGTTGATATATAGAAAACAGGAGGGAGGTGACAGCTCAAACAGTACGTACCACTTCTTCTTCTTCTTCTTCTTCTTCTTCCTCTCCTTTAGTCCATCTCATTCCCTTTCCCTGACTGTCGGATGCAGAGAGAGAGAGAGACGGGTGAGGAAGAGAGAGAGGGAGAAAAAAGGGAGGGAGGTGCCTTTGATGTTGTGGCAATCCCACTGCAGAGAGAGAGAGAGAGAGAGAGAGAGAGAGAGGGAGAGAGAGAGAGAGAGAGAGGGAGAGAGAGAGATGGTGCTAACAGAGAGGATGCTAACGCTAAAGTAGCCTCTCTAGTGGGATGGTAGGATGGTGGTGGTGGTGATGATGATGAAGATGATGATGATGCGGCACCTTTCAGTGTGGAAACAGAGAGAAGGGGGCGCTGTTACCTTGGAAACTGAGATGATGTGATGGGGAAGGTGGAGCTGAGCTGTGATTGGCCGACAGGGTGTGGTGCTCCCCGGAGGAAGAGGAGGAGGAGGAGGGGAAGAGGAAGAGGAAGAGGAGGGGGATGACAGAGCAAAGGCAGCTGCTCACTCTTCTTCTGTGGTGGAGGAAACATGTAGAACAGGAAGGAGAGGACGCCATCGTCGCCACCGGGTGGAGAGTCCTGGAAGTGCAGGGGAAGAAAAGCTGCAGGAGACGAGAGAGGATAAAATAGTGTTTACATATTTATATTAGAGTTATCGTTCCACTTTATCGACATATAGTTTCATTCAAATAATGAAATAGTAAATAGAAAATAGAAAATAATTGATACGCAACAATAATATCTGTTTGTTGCACCAACTGCACATATTTTATTACATTACAGCAGAATAGTTTAATTGTAATACATTAAATCCTTAGCGTTACAAATATGTTTCATTTAAATACAAATGACCCTTTCATAGGGAGAGAACACGGGTGTGCAATGATCGCAGGCGGCCCTGCCTCCTCCGGCCAGCTGGGTGTGATCACCTGATCACAGAGCCCGCGCGGTAGAAGCAGTTAAATAGTTGGTGCGCGCGAGCCGGTGGACTGAAGCGTGCAGACCGGAGGGCATTCCCCCAACTCAGGACAGACAGCCGGTAAGAAGCTCCGTGTTGTGTGCGAGCTCCGCAGAGCCGCTGCGCGCGAACATGTTTATGTTCTGTTACATTGTTTGCGTGTATTGTTTATATGTTTAAGTTTAACGCGGTGCGCGGAACATTCTGAGCGTGGACGCGCTGCTAGTTACTGTGAAACGGGTAAGGACCTATTGTAGTCATCATTTAACATCCTGCAATCAGCCTGATGGGTGTGCAAAGGAATACGGTTTTAGGAGGTTACATACATTGATTTGGAGAAGAACAAAAAATAAATAAATAAATACAATAACATATATTCTTAAAAAGTATTAATTTCGATGCAGCTACTAAAACGTGTGTGTGTGTGTGTGTGTGTGTGTGTGTGTGTGTGTGTGTGTGTGTGTGTGTGTGTGTGTGTGTGTGTGTGTGTGTGTGTGTGGTGTGTGTGTGTGTGTGTGTGTGTGTGTGTGTGTGTGTGTGTGTGTGTGTGTGTGTGTGTGTGTGTGTGTGTGTGTGTGTGTGTGTGTGTGTGTGTGTGTGTGTGTGTGTGTGTGTGTGTGTGTGTGTGTGTGTGTGTGTGTGTGTGTGTGTGTGTGTGTGTGTGTGTGTGGTGTGTGTGTGGTGTGTGTGTGTGGTGTGTGTGTGTGTGTGTGTGTGTGTGTGTGTGTGTGTGTGGTGTGTGTGTGTGTGTGTGTGTGTGTGTGGTGTGTGTGTGTGTGTGTGTGTGTGTGTGTGTGTGTGTGTGTGTGTGTGTGTGTGTGTGTGTGTGTGTGTGTGTGTGTGTGGTGTGTGTGTGTGTGTGTGTGTGTGTGTGTGTGTGTGTGTGTGTGTGTGTGTGTGTGTGTGTGTGTGTGTGTGTGTGTGTGTGTGTGTGTGTGTGTGTGTGTGTGTGTGTGTGTGTGTGTGTGTGTGTGTCCCTCTGCTCTCAGCCCGTCAGTGGAGCGAGCAGAGGGGATTCTCCAACTTGGAAAGTGTGGAAATGGCAGACATGTGTCCGCTCTCATGTGAGTACATCGTGCGGTGCATGTTTATAATGTTTGATGATCTTTTTAAATGTTCGTCTTCTCTCCTAGCAGCCGACGGCCAGGATCCAGCCGAGCTGCCGGACCTGAACGATCCTCTCGTGGACCATTCAGCGGGACGCCTCTTCTTGAGTGAAGCCTTCAACATCATTCTCCAGGAGGTCCTCTGCAAGGGCACGGACGTCAAGCAGAAGGTGGCCGAAAAGGACCGGTGTCAGATTACAGAGAGTTCTCCGAGCAAAAGCTAAAAGTCCACGCGTTGCTCCCGCAGGTCTGCGAGTGGAGGGAGCCCGGACACCTGGCGCTGCTGCTGGATGTGGAGCTCAGGGCGGCGGGGGAGCCACAGCAGAGGCTCCTACAGAGAGTGCAAGATGTTGCCAAGTACAGCATCAAGACAAGTGAGACAGCAGAGACATTCCCGTGGTTACATCACGTTTTATTTATATAGCATTTATAAACGATGTTTGGTGCAGCCGAAGTGCTACATATAATAAAAATAGAGCAGAGACACTTTACAGCAAATACAACAACACAGATTGTCTGAGGACAGACCCTCTGTCCTTAGACCCTCTGTCCTCAGACCCTCTGTCCTCAGACCCTCTATCCTCAGACCCTCTATCCTCAGACCCTCTGTCCTTAGACCCTCTGTCCTTAGACCCTCTGTCCTTAGACCCTCTGTCCTTAGACCCTCTGTCCTCAGACCCTCTGTCCTCAGACCCTCTATCCTCAGACCCTCTGTCCTCAGACCCTCTGTCCTTAGTCCCTCTGTCCTTAGTCCCTCTGTCCTCAGACCCTCTGTCCTCAGTCCCTCTGTCCTCAGACCCTCTGTCCCTCTGTCCTTAGTCCCTCTGTCCTTAGACCCTCTGTCCTCAGACCCTCTGTCCTCAGTCCCTCTGTCCTCAGACCCTCTGTCCTCAGATCCCTCTGTCCTCAGACCCTCTGTCCTCAGACCCTCTGTCCTCAGTCCCTCTGTCCTCAGACCCTCTGTCCTCAGACCCTCTGTCCTCAGACCCTCTGTCCTTAGACCCTCTGTCCTTAGACCCTCTGTCCTCAGTCCCTCTGTCCTCAGACCCTCTGTCCTCAGTCCCTCTGTCCTCAGACCCTCTGTCCTCAGACCCTCTGTCCTCAGACCCTCTGTCCTCAGACCCTCTGTCCTCAGACCCTCTGTCCTCAGACCCTCTGTCCTCAGACCCTCTGTCCTCAGTCCCTCTGTCCTCAGTCCCTCTGTCCTCAGTCCCTCACATCGTACAAGGAAACACTTCCAGAGAAACCCACAGTTTAAAGGGAACATGGGAGAACCCTCAGGGAGAGCAACAGAGGAGGGATCCCTCTCCAGGACGGACAGACGTGCAATAGATGCCGTGTGTGAATCAAGAGATAATACATGTTACAGCATAGAGACCGAATGTTAGGAAATGCATGTGTCTGTGATGAGAAGATGAATCCACAAGGATGTGGGAGCCATCAGGGAGGCAGCAAGACGAGACCCAAGGCAGGACCGCAGAGACAGGTTCAGCCACGACCCGAAGTCCACGACTTAATCCAGGACACAGGATAGAGGGTCCAGGATAGAGGGTCCAGGACACAGGATAGAGGGTCCAGGACACAGGATAGAGGGTCCAGGACACAGGATAGAGGATCCGAGACACAGGACTACTGCAAGAGGATCAGCCTCGACTCCGGGTCCCGGCGTAGAGATAGATACAAAACAAGAACAAAGATGTGGCTGCGTTCATGGGAACAAGGGAACACACAGACACAGACACAGACAGAGAGGTCAAAGGTCATTGGATAAAAATATTCTTGATAACCTCTAGAAAGATCTCATGAACTTCCCACTCAATCTATCGAGACCCGAGCAGTTCTATAGATATAGATAAGAGAGGGAGTGAACCTCGTCTTCTGAGATGATGAGACCCGGCTTGTTTCTTCCAGGTCACCCACGTTTCTTTAATCAGCTGTTTGCAGGAGTGGACTATCACGCCCTGGCTGGACGATTCCTCAGCGAGGCGCTCAACACCAACCTGTAAGAACCTAAATAATGTGAATGTTGTCGGTAAGTTATGTAAAAATACAGCACGAAATATAACTTTGTGTGTTAACTGCAGCTATACCTACGAGGTGGCCCCGGTGTTGGTGCTGATTGAGGCCGAGGTCTTACGGTCGCTGCGGCAGCTGGTTGGCTGGACAGAAGGCGACGGCATCTTCTGCCCCGGGGGGTCGACCTGTAACATGTTCGCCATGAACCTCGCACGCTACCGACTCTTCCCAGAGGTCAAAACCCAGGGTCTGTGGGCCGTCCCGCGGCTCGCCGTCTTTACCTCGGCCGAGGTCAGGAGAAGCTGTTGAACACTTTGCTTTGAAGCTGTATCTTAGGGTCGCCACATACATAACGCGTTTGTGTTTTCCAGAGCCATTACTCGGTGAAGAAAGGGGCTGCCTATCTGGGCATTGGGACGGACAACATCGTCGTGGTGAAAGTGGATGAAGGGTAATGTATTTTTTCTAAAAAGAGCTGATAATTGATAATAAATCAACGAATGCTTGAATTTAAGGTAACATTACTTTCATCTCATTAAATGTAAGTTTTTGTAAATTCATCTTTTAGACCAGGGGGGGCAAACTCAATGTCATCGCGGGCCACATCAGCATTATGGCTGCACTCAAAGGGCCGGTCGTAACTTCAAGACTATATCAAAATACATGAATATTTAATATATATCAAATAATGTATTATATTACATTATTGCCTCTGCATTGAATTATTATCGGATAGGGTAATGAACTACGTCTGAAAGCAGAAGTCTAGGGCAAATCATTGCAAGTCTCTTCAGTGAGAATGTCACAAAACGATTTAAAAAGATTAAGTGACATTTTGAAAGAAGTTCAATTTAAAAAAGAAAATTCTGAGATGCATTGTGGGACATGTAGTTTATTGGCAACGTGCTTCTGTAAAGTAGCATGTAACCGCATAATAAACATATCATATTTTTTGCAAGCTCTTGTGGGGCCACATGAAATGAAGTCGCGGGCCGGATTTGGCCCCCGGGCCTTGAGTTTGACACCCCTGTTTTAGACTGTCGGTCGGATAAAATAATCAATATGGAGACAAGACCATGTGACAGTCACAGCTCCACCGTGTGATGCTGTCCCACATCTGTCCCCACATCTGTCCCCACATCTGTCCCACATCTGTCCCACACTGTCCCACTGTTTGACTAACTGGTCGTTCGCTTGAGCCTCAAACCTGAAACCCCGAGAGCAGCTGTTCACGAGAGCCGTCCAGGTGTCCGACAGAAAGCCACGTGCACACCACCTCTGCTCCGTCCTGGAGAAACGCCATGTCTTGAGTTCTGACCATTTGAAGTCTTTTGAAAGTATGTGCTTTATTTATAAACAGCCTCCCGACGGAGATACGGGATTGCCCCACTCAATAGCTTCGAAAGGTCAACTCAAAGAAAGATGAGAAACAGACGGACGTGGAAATGCACTTTAACACGGGGGTATCTCATCTGGCACGTTGTCGTTGCTGCTACGTTGTACTGCCATGTGGCGAATACTTGTATATGCTGCTCGTGCTCTTTTTGCATATCGTGGATTTGTTTTTGCCGTGTATAATTGTCACGTTCTTAAATGTTTTGTGAGGGACTGCGGATGGAAATGAGCTCCAAGTGTTCATTAATGCGTCCGTGCTAAATCGATGTCTCACGGAGCGTCCTCACTACAGCTTCAAAAACAGCTTGGAGCTGGGCGTGTCTGGAGCTTGGGGATTTTATTCAAGCAACACGACCAACGACCAATCACATGAATCTCCCGCCCCAACATACAAAGCAAAAACCCCGGGGATTTTATTCGAGCAAAATATATATATATATATATATATATATATATATATATGTATGTATATATATGTGTATATACACACATATATATGTATGTGTGTGTATATACACATATATATATATATATATATATATGTATATATATGTGTATATACACACATATATATGTATGTGTGTGTATATACACATATATATATATATATATATATATACACATATATATGTATGTGTGTGTGTGTGTGTGTGTGTGTGTATATATATATATATATATATATATATATATATATATATATATATATATATATATATATATATATATATATATATATATATATATATATATATACACACACACACACATACTCCCCAAACAGGCGAAAACTACAGTTTCCCCCACTGCCTGCCCCCTCCCTCATGCTGGTTCCTCCGGTTTGTATCCCGGCAGGTGGAGAGGGTCTGGTCATACACAAACCGGGGGTGCTACGGGATAGTTAGTTTCTCCACCCGATCTTTTTTTGAAATATAGAAATGAACGGCAGGGATATCTCTCCCAGCTTAGACGCGGTTTGATTGGCTACGGCTTGAGCTGTCAGATTTTGGGGAAACGGGATTTGATTGGCTGGCGGGCTACTCAGGCGTCTCCGGCGTCAGAAGTTGAACATTGTTCAACTTCTGACGCCGGAGACGCGGACGCGCTCTGCTACCCACAATTCAGTTCGGCGAAAAAGCGAGGCTACGTGACGTCACCCCATTGAAAGTGAATGGGCAGATTGGAGTTTTCGACGCTGTAGTGTAGACGGGCCGTTATAGTCTGGACGATTATTAAAAATAGTCTTGGTATACACGATGACCATCAGGGCGCTCTATAGTCGGAGTAATTCATGTTCCATTATATGTTGTGCGCTTCAGAGGCCGCCTTATTCCAGAGGACCTGGAGGAAAAGATCGAGCTGACGAAATCTCAGGTAACTTCACGAAGCACTCGGACTATATGTAACTTAAATGAGTTGTCACGGTGACTATTTGAAAGTTCACATTACACCACTTGTATATCCTGCAAACCTGAAGTGCCAGAATGCGGTGTGTTTCCATCAGGGTGCGGTGCCTTTACTCGTGAGCTGCACATCGGGGACGACGGTGCGGGGTGCGTTCGACCCTCTGGACCGTGTCGCCGATGTCTGCGAGAAACACGCCGTCTGGATGCACGTCGACGTGAGTGGTCTGAAAGAGACGGACTCGAGTCGGTGGACCGGCTTCGGTTGTCTTTACTAACGGTGAGTGGCGTGCTCTGTTTCAGGCTGCCTGGGGAGGGAGCGTCCTGTTCTCCGAGCAGCGCAGACGTCTGATGGACGGGGTGGCCAGGTATTCATACGCGTGATGGAAATACACTTTCACTGTTTAAAGGATAAGCTATGAATATGAACTTTGTTTGTTTGTGAAGAGCACATTCAGTAGCCTGGAATCCACACAAGCTGCTGATGGCCGGCCTGCAGTGCTCTGCCTTGCTGCTGCGGGATACAACGGTCTGAGGCTGCAGCGATATCTGATGCACGTAGTAAAGTTTAACGTTGTATTAATCCGGGACAGTAATTGACTCGTGCTTGTCCTCAGAACTTGTTGAAAAAGTGCCACAGTGCCAACGCCACCTACCTCTTCCAGCAAGACAAATTCTACGATGTCAATCTGGATGTCGGGGACAAGACGATTCAGTGTGGCCGCAAGGACGACTGTCTGAAGCTCTGGTTGATGTGGAAAGCGGTTGGCTCCGTTGGCTTGGCCGAGCGTGTAGACAAAGCGTTTAACCTCGTAAGGTAGGCATCCAGCTGAAGTCAAACGCAAGCCTATCGTTGAACTTGATCTCATCCTATTGAGACAAAATAAAAGCATGTTGAGCTGTAATGAAGATGAACAGAACGTGTTTTCTGTTATCGCCTCGTGCCGAACGCTTTGGCAATACTCCGTTTACCCTCCCGTTGTCTTCGGGACAGATTCACTGCTTTCATCAATCATAACTCTTTAGTTTTGCATTCGATCGCTTTCAGGCTTCATGATGTCCTTCACAGAGACCTTTGAACACGTAACATGGCTGATCTCCACTTTCATTGACTTTGGATGATTTAGTGAACTTTGTAACAGCCATGGTGTTCCCGGTCAAACATGACCGCCATACGAAAAGGAATTGGTAACCATCCGGATCAGACACGCACACACACACACACACACACACACACTAGATGTGTGTCCTCCCCCGTTTGGGTGCCCTTCCCCCCACATGGATCACGCCTGACACACACACAAACACACATACTCTAGATGTGTGGTCCCCCCCTGGTTAGGTGCCCATCCCCCCACATGGATCATGCCTGACACACACACACACACACACTCTAGATGTGTGTCCCCTCCCGTTTGGGTGCCCATCCCCCCACATAGCAATTTGATACATTTCCCGCTCTTATGTGCCCCTCCCCCCACATGGATCACACCTGGCACACCAGTACATGTTCAGTGTCTGTTCTTTGTATATTTACTGCAGTTCTTCCTGTGTACCAGTAGTCTGATGCAGTACGTACAGTTTGAAAGGGTGTTGAATGAAATGTGGTGATGATTAAGGGCGTTTGTGTTAATGTAATAGCAGTTAAAACAGGGACCGGTCAAAATGTACCGAACACCAAAGTAGGGGGACGGGGACGAAGACAACAGGAGGGTTAAGATCAGGCCCATGAAGCGCCTTTGTATTTGATTGTATGGAATCCCTCTTGCAGGTATCTGGTGGAGCAGATGAGGAAACGGGAAGGGTTTCATCTTCTGTGGGAGGTGAGTAAATGTCCCAGCATACTGATATCATATCGTACTGAAGATTCAATGTCTTCACCCAGTGCTTTTCTCCATGGGCAGCCAGAGTTTCTGAATGTATGCTTCTGGTTTATCCCGCCGAGCATGAGGGGAAAGGAAGGACAGGCAGACTACCAGGACAGACTGGCGAACGTGAGTCTCACTGGGAACAGAAAGACGAAATGATTGTGGCCGCCATCTTGAAGCGTTGGCCTCCGCAGAGCTTCTGAACCAAACTGTTTTTGTTCTTGACGACAGGTAGCTCCAGTCATCAAGGAGCGCATGATCAAGCAAGGCACGATGATGGTGGGCTACCAACCTTTGGGAGACAAGGTCAACTTTTTCCGCATGATTGTCCTCTCCACGCTGGTCTCCAAGGAAGACATGGACTTCTTCCTTGACGAAATTGAAAGACTGGGAAATGACTTGTGAACAAAGCGACTTGACAGAAGTGTTGTCTCGACCTTAGGAGTGTGCATTATGCGTGGTCTTTGAATGTTAAGGTATAATAAACGGCCTGACTGCCATTGAGATGCTTGATGGCTCTTTAAGATGTCTTAATACAACGATATACTAAAATCCCATGGATCAAAATCCGTCCGTTATGAACGCATTGATATGTTTCTTATTTAAATATATCCACTGAATAAAACCACTCCCTCACAATGATGGCCGTAAGTGTGGGTCATGCTGCTTCGATCACGTGACGGGGAGCCTGGCCAATCGCAACGCTTCCCGAGAAGCTCTTCCGGTGGCGTTTGTAAACTGAGAAAAAAATTGTGCGACAAGAAATAACAACACAAAACTCTAAAAATCAAAAGATAAGTATTCCATTTGCGAAAAATGTCACTCGCTGCTCTTTGACCGCATTTATACTCTGCGACGCGTGTGTGATTTAGCGGTCGGCGCTGAGCCCGCACGCCCTGCTGTTGGGTGTTTCTCAATGTCGAGGAAGGCTGCTCCAGAGCCACTATTTCAAGGATGCTACGTCATCGAGTCCCGCCGAAGGACTGTTCCAATGTCCAGGATCCTTGGAATTCTACCGAGGCCCGCGTCCTTCGTAGCGGGAAATTGAGGCTGCGCATGTGTAGACGCCGCGGTCTTAAAATCCCCACAATGCTTTGCACACGGACCAATTTCCAAAATCTTTGGCGGAGATCGCGCTGCATTTAAGGCGGGCCTCGCATACGACACACACCACTGTCTAAAAATAGTGGTCCCCTTGTGATCAAAGGCATGTTTCCAAAATAATTTAAACCATACGGTTAGACGTAAATATAACAATTCATATTCAACTTAAAGATAAATGGAAACGTGTTTTACTTAAGTGATGAATAGCAGATAAGACTGCAATACTTACAAACATCCCTCACTAAGGCCCGGACACACCAAGCCGATGTTGGGAGTCGGAGGCCGTCAGAGGCTGTCGGGCATTCGCGGCGCCCTACTCAGGTTGGTGTCCCGCACCGTCGTCCGTGACACGCCTTATTTGGACTGCCCTGACCCGATGCATGGCCGATTCAACATGTTGAATCGGCCATGCATCGGGTCAGGCAGTCGGACCAAGCAATCACTCTGATTGGCTGTCCAGCTAGCGAATCGGTGCATGAGAAGCGAAACGGAAGTGAGGGACGTAAACAAACTATTTAAGAAGGCACACACGGACTGCTTCATTTTCATCGTCATGGCGATCTGAATGACGGAAACGAAGACCTGCTCATCACCTTGATCCAGGAGAGAAAAGGTACTCGAACCGAGGAGTGAAAACCGGACTCTGGCGAGAGATTGAAACGCAACTTGGTTTCTCGGGTAAGAATATATTTTTCATCAATTGAGCTCTTCAGCAGATACCGTTGGCTTTTCATTGTTTGCCAGCGTACAGTGACGTTAACGTGACATATTTGTTATTTCAACCTTGTGTTTTGTGTATCTGTTGCTAGCTGTTGCTAGCTGTGCAGTTTGGCACTGCATATAGATATGAATTGGACATGCTAACTAGCCACAATGCTTACATCGTTTATCTGTGTGCTTCAGAGGAAGAGCTGAAGAAGTGGGATTCTCTGCGAACCCGAACCCGTACAGGAGCCTTGCCCCTTCGGGTAGTTGTGGAGCACAAAGGACGGGCAGACAGCAGTGGATCATACCAGGCTGCCGTTGTAGAGCCCTAAGAAGGAAGGAGAGTACTTCGAACCTCACCGTCGCGGTAACTATTTTATTTGTTGATTACAAATAAGTGCTTCTTTCATTTACAAAAACATTATTTTCATTCATAATTATTGATGTGCTCATCACCTTAACGTTGCAGCTGGTAAAGGAGGAGCTCATTGAAATGGCACGATATACTGCTGGGTAGCTTATGAAATTCACCATGGGATCGATAACGCTTTATCTTAACCTATAATAATACATGATAAAATATCTCTTATATTTTGTAGTGTTCTGAATCTTCTAGAAGTATGTCTTCAGCATCTGAATGGAGCATCACAATGTACCTCTCACACTCGACCACACCCCAAACTAATGGCACACACATGTCGGGGTATTGTTCTGTTATGAATGCGGAGTAAACAGTTTGAAGAAGCCGTGGTATTAAATCCAACTAACTGTGAATTTATTCAAAAAAATGCAGAACCAACCCCCGGCGGCGGCACCAGCAGTGAAACCTGGACCAGCACCACGAGGAGTCCTTCCACTTTGATGCTGAGCCCTGCCTGGCAGAATCCACCATCTGCACCGCGGCTCGGACAGAGGCCGAGCACACTCGGCACTGGAAGGCCTCCGGCGAAGCGCAGGATCCGTTGAGGCGTCAAAAACATTGCTGGAGGAGATCGAAATAAGACTGGCCCCGAGTGGACTTGATGATGATATCGCGGCCCGATCCTAAGTGTTTGAGCACAGACTGCGGCTGCTGCCTCATCAGATGCGACGCTTCCTGAATCCGGTTCAAAATAGCTTCTTCGATTGCTTGGAGGAAAATGAAACCAAGTCATTTCACTTGCCCTGTTTTTTTGTACATAAAGTTCACTCATTTTTAAAGATGTGGCTAATTTATTTTTTACAGACAGTTGTGGCAATAAAAATGTTGTATTTTTATTGTATGTATTTTTATCGAATGTTTACTTTTTGTATTGTTTATTTGGATAATAAACCACTTTTTACCGATACTGCAAAATGCAAAACTTTATTCCGTACCTCCATACTACAGCCATTACACAACACAGAATGATTTATTTCTGCTTCAGCTGATTTAAATCACATTATATGAAATTCACCATGGAATCGATAACATTTGATCTTAACCTATAATAATACATAACATGTCTTGATTATATTTTCTCGTGTTCTGAATCTTCAAAGTTAACTGAAGTTATCAAATAAATGTAGCGTGGTATAAAGTACACTGGATGGGAGTGGAGCAGTAATATACAGTTGCAGGATTATTCTCAAGTACCTCAATATAATTATAGCATGTCTGCACTGTGTGCTCATTTCATCATTCATGCATTTTATATTCTAAAACTGAATCAAACCATAAACAAGGTGGCCTGTTGGGATTACTATATATAAATTAGGGCTGTCAAAACGATTACAATTTTTAATCAGATTAATCACAGTTTAAAAATTAATTAATCAGATTAATCACCATTCGAACTATGTCCAAAATATGCCATTTATGTATATTGTTGGGAATGGAAAGATAAATGAAAGAAGGCGGATATATCCATTTAACACAGTATCTGTTTATAACATTTTTCTGCGTGTCAAAATGAAAGACAGCCCACACACCTATCAATCATCGAACCGTGGGGTCTGAATTCATTACGTGTTGATTTCTATCAACGGGGAGTACTTCAGGAAAGTCGACAGATTGCGTAAATTTTTAACGCAATTATTCAAAAAATTAATTACCGCCGTTAACGCGATAATTTTGACAGCACTTAGATATATATAATATATCTGCATTATTTGATCCCACTTTATGCTTTGCTGTTGCTGCTTGTTGTACACTGATTGTATATCGTATTTCTTACTGATGTAGCACTTTGAACATTCCCCTGAATGAAAGGTGCGATACAAATAAAGTTATTATCATTCAGATGGATGTTTCTCTGTTCATTCTAGAAGTATGTTAATGTTGGAGCTGTTACAATAACAATACTAATGCTAGCCTAGGGCTGCAACTGACAGTTATGTAGGCACATTGTTATTGATTGATTGATTGATTGAAAATTGTATTAACAGCTTGTATATTGGGTACAGTACAGTACAGCTAAAAAAATACAATTGTTAAGGGGATGCAGACCAGAGAAAGACTTTCGTCTAGTTTACATCAGGGTCCCCCATTTCCAATTCATCATATCATTTAAGACATATAAGACATTTAAGACATATAAGACATTTAAGACATTTAAGACATATTTGACATACAGATGGCTTATTTACAATTTTCATTTTAGATTTCGTTCTAATACATCCTAACCGGACGTTTAAGACACACCAAGTCTACAGATATACAGTTAGTAACATAGTCTACAATGCGAGTATATACATAGATGGGAGGGGGAAGCTGTCCATTGGACGACAGTTATTGCTTCTTATCGCTAACCCCTCTTATGGCTGACAGCTCCAGTGCGCACGAGACATGTTTTCGATGGACGAGAGGGAACGCACACTCTAGAGGCTTCTCAATACTCAAATTTCCCCTCCTCGACTCCTCGGTCCTCCGGTAGACCGAAAGAATTCAGCGCGCCATTTAAGACTCTCATTTCTCTAATGCACACCGAGCCGAGATCGAGCGTCGAGAGCTCTCGGAGACTATAACAATACCGAGGTCCTCCACCCCCCGCGACATTTCCGGAACGTGAGCGTGACGCCGGCGACTATCTCAGCCAATGCAGCTGCATGCACCCCTGGATATTATTTAAAACTGCTCATAACCGAGTACAGAACAGCTGTCCGTGCAAAAGCAGCAAAATATATCACATAAACAGCCACTCTGATAGTATCCAAGACATATTTTAAACTTTTCAAATAAAACACAACGTGCATGAATGTGTGTGTAGTTGGTGGTCGTTAGGTTTACAGTGCAACACCAACCACAACCCAACAAAAACCCCACCACCACCCAAAAAACACAACAAAAAAAAAACAAACCCCAAAACCCACCCAAACCAACCCCCCCCCCCCCCCCCCCCCAAACAAAACCCTTTATTTGTTTATATCACGGTCTGTTCTTCTTCTCTGTCTTCCGGCTGTTGCCTCTTTTGAATGACGAATACACACTACCGCCGCCTGCTGGTAAGGAGAGTTATTGCCACACATGGCCAAGACGCAGGAGGACACGGCGACAACAGCCGGCGTCGGCGGGTCCTCTGGTGACTGCTTTAAGGCCCGGACACACCAAGCTGATTTTGGCCGACGATGAGCGTCGACACGCCCTACTCAGATTGGCGTGTCCCGCACCGTCGTGTAATAAATCACTCTGATTGGCTGTTCAGCTAGCGAAGGGACCCAAACAAAGTATTAAGGCAAATGTGAGATTTCATTTAACTCCAGCTCTCGACACAAGTTCGGGAAAGCCGAGTTTGAGACCCCTGATTTAAAAGATGAAAGGTAAACACTTCAACGACTGTCCAGAAAGGGGAGCAAAGTGACTTTTCAGATCTCGCTTCAATCATTCTTGTTTGTCGACGGGTGTTGAAATATTGGAAAGTCCTACCTGAGGGCTGCATACCAATTGTCAATCAATTTGTGTCGCACTTCTGACTACATCCTGTTTGCAAATCAAAGTGGTACCAACAGGGGTTGTATTGGGGAAACATCTGAGCATGAATGATACATTTAAATTAAGGTCAACTGACTGCAAGCAGGTTCGAATAAAACAACAAATACTGGAATTTATTGAGAATTTCCAAAATAAAAGTCCCACATTTTGTACCATGACTTCAAACACGCTGAGCTCCGTAATCAGGCTTCGGTCAATCGGTTGATTCAGAATGTTTTAAAGAGCATTTGAAGGTTTATTGTCAGAAAAAATACAAAAACGAGTTAATATCAAAATATGTCAATACTAGAAAAAGACTAAGAGATGGATGTGATGAAATAAAATGATGTATTGATTAGATAACACATGTTTACAGCTCTTGCTCCTTTAAATTAATTAAATGTAATATCCAATAAAAGTGCGTGGTTTTAGTGAAGTTCACATTTTGTCCGCAAGATGGCGCCATTTACCTTCTCAACATCTGCAGATCCGGAAACTGTTCAAATGAACGATTAACACTAAACATTATATCAATACAACCCCAAAGTATGAGTTATTATATTGTACTTTTATATTCTCCACAACACACCAGCCAAAGAGCATTACAAAACACACACACACACACACACACACCACACACACACACACACACACACACACACACGTTTTTTTCTTTGTTAAAACTCAAAATCTTAAATCCACCAAGAACACGCACCTTTAAAGTTAGGTGGAGTAAATGTAGAGGGTAAGTACTTCAAAGGTGTACTTTAGTATAGTCATTGAGTACATGTACAAAGAAATGAGTGTACCAAAGTACAATTTCGCTTTTACTCGTGTACTTATTCTGTTTTTACTATTGTTTGTTATTATTACTTTAGACCAGAACTCAATTTCATCTCGGGCCACATCAGCATTTTGGCTGCACTCAAAGGGCCGGTTGTAGCTTAAAGACTATATATAAATATTTAATATATATAAAATAATGTATTATATTACATTATTGCCTCTGCATTGGATTATTATCTGATGGGGTAACAACTTCATAATTAACTACGTGTGAAAGCAGAAGTCTGGGGCGCATAATGCCAAGTCTCTTCAGTGAGAAGGCCACCAAATTATTTTTAAAGAAAAGTGAAATTCTGGAAATACATTTTTTGAAAGAAAAGTAACATTTTGAAAAAAGTCAAATTGGAGATGCATTTTGTAAAGTCTGTACTCGATGAGCCACACTCATAAAGTACGTTATGTGAACATCTGCCAATACAACAAGTACATAGGATATTTACATTCATCAGATCATTTTCCCACAATCAAGACATGTCCATCCATCCATCCATCATCTATCCATCCATCCATCATCCATCCATCCATCCATCCATCCATCTATCCATCCATCCATCCATCATCTATCCATCCATCCATCATCCATCCATCCATCCATCCATCCATCCATCATCTATCCATCCATCCATCATCCATCCATCCATCCATCCATCCATCCATCCATCCATCCATCATCTATCCATCCATCCATCCATCATCTATCCATCCATCCATCCATCCATCATCTATCTATCCATCCATCATCCATCCATCCATCCATCCATCCATCATCCATCCATCCATCCATCATCCATCCATCCATCCATCATCCATCCATCATCCATCCATCCATCCATCATCCATCCATCCATCCATCCATCCATCCATCCATCCATCCATCCATCCATCATCCATCCATCATCCATCCATCATCCATCCATCATCCATCCATCCATCCATCCATCCATCCATCATCCATCCATCCATCCATCCATCCATCATCCATCTTCTCCGCTTATCCGTGGTCGGGTCGCTCTCCCCTCTGATTGGGCGCTCCCAGGCCATCGAAGGGTTTAACCTTCACTCGTTTAATATTCCTCTGAAGTGAATATTTGACAACTGCCAGTAAAATCTGTTTAAGTATCACTGACATTTATATGTCTCTTCTACATCAACATGTGTCCCCTCTTCTTCATGTCTCTTCTACATCAACATGTGTCCCCTCTTCTTCATGTCTCTTCTACATCAACGTGTGTCCCCTCTTCTCCGTGTCTCTTCTACATCAACGTGTGTCCCCTCTTCTTCATGTCTCTTCTACATCAACATGTGTCCCCTCTTCTCCGTGTCTCTTCTACATCAACATGTGTCCCCTCTTCTCCATGTCTCTTCTACATCAACATGTGTCCCCTCTTCTTCATGTCTCTTCTACATCAACATGTGTCCCCTCTTCTTCATGTCTCTTCTACATCAACATGTGTCCCCTCTTCTTCATGTCTCTTCCACATCAACATGTGTCCCCTCTTCTCCATGTCTCTTCTACATCAACATGTGTCCCCTCTTCTCCATGTCTCTTCTACATCAACATGTGTCCCCTCTTCTTCACGTCTCTTCTACATCAACATGTGTCCCCTCTTCTCCGTGTCTCTTCTACATCAACATGTGTCCCCTCTTCTCCATGTCTCTTCTACATCAACATGTGTCCCCTCTTCTCCATGTCTCTTCTACATCAACATGTGTCCCCTCTTCTCCGTGTCTCTTCTACATCAACACGTGTCCCCTCTTCTCCGTGTCTCTTCTACATCAACATGTGTCCCCTCTTCTCCATGTCTCTTCTACATCAACATGTGTCCCCTCTTCTTCATGTCTCTTCTACATCAACACGTGTCCCCTCTTCTCCATGTCTCTTCTACATCAACATGTGTCCCCTCTTCTCCATGTCTCTTCTACATCAACATGTGTCCCCTCTTCTCCATGTCTCTTCTACATCAACATGTGTCCCCTCTTCTCCATGTCTCTTCTACATCAACATGTGTCCCCTCTTCTCCATGTCTCTTCTACATCAACATGTGTCCCCTCTTCTCCATGTCTCTTCTTCATCAACATGTGTCCCCTCTTCTCCATGTCTCTTCTACATCAACATGTGTCCCCTCTTCTTCACGTCTCTTCTACATCAACATGTGTCCCCTCTTCTTCATGTCTCTTCTACATCAACATGTGTCCCCTCTTCTCCATGTCTCTTCTTCATCAACATGTGTCCCCTCTTCTCCATGTCTCTTCTACATCAACATGTGTCCCCTCTTCTTCACGTCTCTTCTACATCAACATGTGTCCCCTCTTCTTCGTGTCTTTTCTACATCAACATGTGTCCCCTCTTCTCCATGTCTCTTCTACATCTCTCTTTTAGATTCTCTCTCTTTTAGAATGATAGGAGACCTTTAAAACTAAATAGGTGTTTTCATGAACTTGTTAAAGTCAAAAGGAAGAAATATAAAACACGCAGGAATCTTTGGAAAAAAAGGAACTTTATTTTAAAACGTCACGGAGGAAAAACAGAAAAGAAAAACTTGTTTTAGACTTTTTTCATTTCTGAAAATCATTTTTATTTACTATAATACACAGCTGTTTGTACACCGGTGCCATCGACAGGAAGATAACAGTCGATTGATTGATGAGAGAAACTACAGACGAACAGCTTAATCTTTTATTATCTAGCAGCTGCTGAGACCCCAAAAAAAGAAATCGTAGATCAGGACGCTTTTGGCCGCGTTCCATTTCCCCCATTCGCTCCCTTCTATGTGCCCTTCAGTCCAACGTCACCTTAAAATGGGCTTTTGGCTTCGTTCCATTCTGAATATGTATCCCCTTTAACGCTAACCCCTAACCCTCAGTCACAACTCAAAGAGCGTCCCATTCCAGACACGAGTCTCCTTCAAAGTGTCCTTTTAAAAAGGTCCCTAAATCAGATTTGTTTCGATGTTCAGAGACAGGACTTTGGCCGCATTCCATTTCGCTTCCATACGACCTTGTCTCTTAAATTAAGGTTCCAATAGATGATGCTTTTCTAACCTCTGGAGTGGTTGTAATTGTAAGAAAAAGGGGTTTAAATGTACAATTATTCATATTAAGTTCTTTAAATACCTTGTTTTGTCCGATTTACAATCCAAATATCTCCTTTAGAAGTATTACAACACGAGGAAATATCCGATATTAGTGATTTGGAACCACATTTTACTCTATAGTGTACTGTAGTGGTCAAAATACACAACATTTAAATGCACTTAACTTACTTTTAAAATGCAGTGCATTTTAAAAGTAAGTTAAGTAACACAAAAAAATGCCCTTTTTATGTTATTGTTGTGACTTCGTAAGTTCATATTTTACCGATACTTAATTGGTTTGTTTTTTATCCTAAAAGTCAGAATTATTCCTAAAAGTTAATAAAAACGTAGAATCTCAAGACGACAGAAATTCCCTCGTGACGTTTTCTGGGTTCACATGTCAGTCATCCAATAAAAAAGCTGACCGACTTCAAGGACACAGGAGACACACATCAGAAATGGGACGCACCCCGAGTCGACATGATCGTATAATTGGAATCCTCCCGGTCGCCGACGTTCATCGAAAACACTTTGAGTCGTTTTGCTGATCCCGTTTTTAAAAACAAAAGCTTAACTTTCCTTCCTTCCTTCCTTTCCTACTTCCTCACATACACTTAGACACTAGCAGAGCAATGCATTCTGGGTATAACAAACCACTAATCGGATTAATTTTCTTTGCAAGTTATTTTAAAGACTGTTCAATTATGAATGAAGGTCGTTTAAAAGTGATTAAAAAGACTCTTCTGTGCATCTGGATTAAATATCATTCCATCGATCGCCTGGGATTGAAAATAGATACACATCGAGGTTCTTTTGAAACCATTACGTCCTCCAAAAACAATGTTTAATTCACACCGTCTCCTATAGAAGCGTACTTTAGTGTAAGGACGCGTGCACGTAGACGAGTGACTTCAGAGAAGATGGAAGATTGGATCTTTCTGGTGTTTTATGACAAACGTCACCCTCGAACCCGCTGTGTCCTGATTAAAAGGCTCAATTAACTGAACACTAATTGATTAGAAGTGTGCCAATTGGAAACCCACATCCTCTATAGTTAGCTCCAAATTACCAGAGAGAGGAGGAGGAAGAGTTCAGATCCTGTGCCAAAAACCTACACCGTAAGAAAGACTAGATATATATTAGTTTAAAGGTAGGATATTTCCCTCTGAAATGTCGCGATAGGTGGCGTGAAATACTCAAAAGTGTACTCGAGTACTTCTGCTATTGCATATAATAAAACCGGCTTTCATCACCATCAGTGGCGCCCCAACACACTCCCCCCCGGAGCGGAGCAAGGCAACGAAACTTAAAATAAGCAGCAGCATTTTACGGCGCGCTATGCATGGGGCGCCTTGAGGGGGTTTCCCGACATGTGGTTGCAGTAAATTAAAGGGCGCTTCATGTTGTCGTTGCAGTGGACCTTCTTAATCTACCTTCTTTGGGGGCCCCCCTTCTAGTCCGGGCCCCAAGCAGTTTCTTACGGGGCGCTATGCATGGGGCGCCTTAAGGGGGTTTCCCGACATGTCGTTGCAGTAAATTAAAGGGCGTTTCATGTTGTCGTTGCAGTGGACCTTCTTAATCTACCTTCTTTGGGGCCCCCCTTCTAGTCCGGGCCCCAAGCAGTTTCTTACGGGGCGCTATGCATGGGGCGCCTTAAGGGGGTTTCCCGACATGTCGTTGCAGTAAATTAAAGGGCGTTTCATGTTGTCGTTGCAGTGGACCTTCTTAATCTACCTTCTTTGGGGGCCCCCCTTCTGGTCCGGGTCCCAAGCAGTTTTTTTTACGGGGCGCTATGCATGGGGCCGCCTTGAGGGGGTTTCCCGACATGTGGTTGCAGTAAATTAAAGGGTGCTTCATGTCGTCGTTGCAGTGGACCTTCTTAATCTACCTTCTTTGGGGGCCCCCCTTCTGGTCCGGGTCCCAAGCAGTTTTTTACGGGCGCTATGCATGGGGCGCCTTAAGGGGGTTTCCCGACATGTCGTTGCAGTAAATTAAAGGGCGTTTCATGTTGTCGTTGCAGTGGACCTTCTTAATCTACCTTCTTTGGGGGCCCCCCTTCTGGTCCGGGTCCCAAGCAGTTTTTTTACGGGCGCTATGCATGGGGCGCCTTAAGGGGGTTTCCCGACATGTCGTTGCAGTAAATGAAAGGGTGCTTCATGTTGTCGTTGCAGTGGACCTTCTTAATCTACCTTCTTTGGGGCCCCCCTCTGTCCGGGCCCCAAGCATTTCTACGGGGCGCTATGCATGGGGCGCCTGAGGGGGTTTCCCGACATGTGGTTGCAGTAAATGAAAGGGGTTTCATGTGTCGTTGCAGGGACTTCTAACTACTCTTTGGGGGCCCCCCTCTGGTCCGGGCCCCAAGCAGTGTTTTACGGGGCGCTAGCATGGGGCGCCTTAAGGGGGTTTCCCGACATGTCGTTGCAGTAAATGAAAGGGCGTTTCATGTTGTCGTTGCAGTGGACCTTCTTAATCTACCTTCTCTGGTGCGGGGCCCCAAGCAGTTGCCTGTTTGCAAGCGGCGCCCCTTCTACTGTGACACTTTACTGGAACGGGAAAGTTTTAATTGAAATTAATCAGACATTGAAAATATGGATTTGTGTAAAATAAAGCGTCACAGATTCATATTTTTATCCAGATGGACAGAAGAGTGTTTGAAGTTTCTGTAAAACATATTTTTAATCTTTTAGAAGGACGATACTACTTCAAAATAAAGAAAGTAAATGACGACCGGGCGAACGAAGTCAGTGAATTAAAGTTAATCTCAACTCTAACGATGTCTCTCTCTCCGCCTCAAAGTGTCATCGATGAAGAAAACGACGAGGGATTTTCTTTCTCTTTCAGACGAGCCAGAGGATTAAAACCCACACACACATTCAGACACTCACACACACACTCACACACACACACAAAGAAATATGAGTATAGCTTCTGACAGATTATACAGTCCAGTACCCCGCGGTATTTCACTAAATCAGTCTGCTGCTGATATATTTATATATATATTTATACTTATATATACTTCTTTCCTCTATTTAGGGAAAACTATTCGACATATAACCAAAAATATGATATTAAAGAGTGGATTTCTTGCACGACGGAGAAGAAACAAATGCGATAAAAGCTCCTCGTGAGAGTTTCTCTGTGGAAATGTTACCCTAACCCAAAACCAAAAGATTCAGATAAAATACATCTGAGTATTTCTTTTTTTATATATATCTCACTAAGTGGCAAAAAACAGAGACATGCACATTTTTAGTTTCCAACAAAGCAACAGAAGGTAGAAATGAAGACGATTAGAGCGTCAAACACGGGAAGCCGCCTCGGAAAAGATCCAGAATGCATTGCGACGTAGTGGTTTCCTCGTTGAGAGTTAGGCGCTCGAAGGAGACGAGAGCTGGAGGTGAAGTCCGTTAAGTCTTTCGTACGGAGTGTAACGAGTTTCTTAAATTCCCTCTTCCCTCGAAAGAGAAGGAACACACACGCACACGCACACACACGCACACACACACACACGCAGGGTAGACATCACAAAACATGTTAAAAAAAGCAAAGACAGTCCAAATGATAAAAAAAACATAAACAAATAAACACAGAAATCGTGCATGTGCTGCTAAGTCCGTTAAGAGGGTCAAAGTTCACGACGAAGGGACTATTCAGTTTAAAACCCCCGAAATAATCCACAACTCGTTATGTTTTCAGTTCACAAATCCAACCGGTTGTTTCCTGAGCCGAAGTTAGTCGGTCACATATCGAACGAGTCAGCGTCCAATTTGGAGTTGCAGTCGTTAAGTTTTCCCTTTTCTGTTGTTTGGGGTAAGCGGGATTTGCTCAGTGTGCTATTCCATCAGGGCGAAGGTAAAAGACGGGGATCTTTATTAGTAAATCCAGGTGAGACGCTGCTAAAGAGTTGTCTCTATGTGCCGAGTCTCGTAAAAGGGTCGAAAAAATAGTTCCAAAAATAAACGAAACAAAGGCGACGTCCGATTGTCTCGAGTCCGGGATTTAACACGGATTAGTTTTAATCCGACAAACGGCCTCTCAAAGCTCATTCGCCTCCATGACAAACAGTTAATGGACTGCGTTTCCCAGCATGCTCTCTGTTAGATGAGCCGGTCCAAAAAAGGAAAAAGGAAAAAAAACGTCCGATCGTCTCTAATCTGGAAGTTTAACACGCCTCACAGACGACGTTTTAATCCGACAAACGGTCCATGTGTCTCGTTCACCTCGGTGACAAACGGACGCAACAATTGGACCGCAATTCCCAGCATGCCTTCTGTTAGATGAGGGCGTCCAAAAAACAAAAAAAAACGTGACGTCCGGTCGTCTCAAAAACCTCACGGATGACTTTTAAAATCCGACAAACGGTCCATGTGTCTCGTTCACCTCCTTGACAGACGGACAAACGAACGGACTGCGTTTCCCAGCATGCTCTCTGTTACATGAGCGCGTCGGGGTGCAGCGTGTGCTGGATCTGCTGCGGCTGCATGGGGGGAGGCAGCTGCAGGGGAAGAAGAGCCTCCACCATGTTGTGGCAGTGATGAGGAGGAGGCGTTCCTTCGTTGCTGGAACTTTCCGCCATTTCTCCGCCGTGGAAGAAGTACTCGCTCTGCACGATGAACGCCTCGATGACCGCCTGGTTCAGCTTCGTGGTGGAGAGCGTCTCCTTGTTCTCGAAGTCGGGGCGCATCAGAGTCGGCCAGAAACAGATGGAGAGGTTGTCCGCCGTCATGAGAGTGCACTTACAGTGCTGGCTCACCCTGTGTGTGGGGAGGGGGAGGGAGATGTTGACAAAATTATAATAATAATAATAACAATATTTTTAAATAGCGCATTTCCACTACAGGGTTTTGGCTCGGCTCGCACTTCTTTGCTTTTCCACTAGGGGTGGTAAAAACACTGCCGACCGCTAGGGGTGTAACGTATTCACGGTTCGGTTCGTACCTCGTCTTCGAAGTCACGGTTCGGTTCAACAAGCAAAAGCGAAAAAAAGTCCCGAATGCATAATTCCAAGTTTGTTGTTATTTAGTTTGAACAGTACTCTGACATTTTGAATAATTTACTGTATTAAAAAGTTAAAACCACAAACAGTCAGACGGATATTCTTTTCCATTTTCATCCCAGCTGGACGCAAGGGTTTCTTTTTCATCATAGCGATCTGGAATGAAGAAACCGAAGACCGACGCACACGCCATTTGTTTACATCACGCAGTCCGTCTTCCGGTTGTTAATAATAATAATATATCAATTTTATATAGCGCTTTTCTGAACCCAAAGACGCTTTGTTGCCTCGATTGACGAACACACACTACCGCCCCCTGCTGGTAAGGAGAGGTATTGCCACTCGCGCAGTTCGTACGAGCTACCTGGCCGGCGGCTGAAGTCTTTGCGGTGTGTTCCGTCGTGGACGCGTTCTTTGGTGTCGGATTGGTTTGAATCTAAAGCGAAGTCTACAGGACTTTAGTTCAGTATTTCTTTTCGTTAAATAATTAAAGACTATTTGGTGATGTCGGACAGCCGGTTCATACCTCAGCAAATCAAAGAGGAAAAGAGTGGTCATTCTCAAGGCTTTTGGTCCCCGCATTCGGGCTGGACTGATCGGCTCTTTTTCAAATCAAATCACAGGTAAGGGCAGAGTGTTCCAGAGCCCGGGACCAGCTGCTGCGAAGGCTCGGTGCCCTCTAGTTTTTAGCCTGGTTTTCGGCACTACCCGCAGCATTTGGTCGGCAGACCTTGGAGCTCTGGCTGGGGTGTATCGCTGGATTAGGTCAGCTATATAAGCCGGAGCCAGCCCGTTTAGCGCCTTAAAAACAAATAAAAGGAGTTTAAAATCTATTCGGAACCGAACTGGAAGCCGGTGAAGTGAGGCCAGGATGGGGGTAACGTGGTCACGCCTTTTGTGGCCAGTCGGGAGACGTGCAGCTGCGTTCTGCACTAGCTGCAGGCGCTTTATGGATGCCTGATCCATGCCCACGTACAAAGCGTTGCAGTAGTCCAGTCGCGATGTCACAAAAGCGTTAATTACCCTCTCTAAGTCTTTAAAAGATAAAAACGACTTGGTCTTAGCCAACAGTCGAATAGTTTCAGGGATTGGGGAAGTTCTAAAGAACCCAAACAACATTCGGTCCCCCGAAATCAAGTTTGACAACAATCTATTTCATTAACGGGAGATCCTAAAGATAAGAATAACCATCGGGTAGGGGCCTCTCGACGTCCGAGGGCCCTCGACCGGTGTGAAACAGCTAAAGGACTCGTTTTAGATTCGCTCTCACTAGGTAGTAATTAAAGACTGTTTCTTTCTTGGACCTGAAGATGTTGAATTTGTTTGTTTGTTTACTATTTCTTGTTGTTATTTGTAACAGAATCAGGCTTTAATTTGTCGCTTTGCAATCGGCCGTCTCGATGTTCCAGAGCAAAGTTCACTCAGTTCAGTTCACTCAGGAATAATTCAACAGACAGTCGTGACTGCAGTTCATACGACAGCTTCCGTGTGTGTGTGTGTGTGTGTGTGTGTGTGTGTGTGTGTGTGTGTGTGTCAGCTCGATGTAAAAACTGCAAACGTCCCGATGTGTTTGACAGCAGCTTTTAGGATGAAGTGAAGAAGCCGCGGTGTGTTTACTGTCATCGCAGGGAAACGTACATTTGAACGTCGACAGAGTTTAGCCCCTGCTGGTGCATCAAACTCAGGGTTTAACTCCTACACACACACACACTCTACAGTCAGTGTGTGTGTGTGTGTGTGTGTGTGGTGTGTGTTTATCTGTGTGTTCTGGCGTCATGTCTTACCTGTTGAGGTGTGTGATGATGAACTTGAACACCTGGTAGTTGACAGAAGGAAACTTCTTCACGATCTCATGAAGAACTTGCAGACGCTCGATGTAGTCCACGATTTCTGACACACACACACACACACACACACACACACACACACACACACAGGGAGAGAAAAGAGGAAGCATTTAACATTTTACACACATTCTCTCTTGCGAAACGGAAATTACAGAATACTCTCCGGCGCGCGCACACACACACACACACACACACACACACACACACACACACACACACACACACACACACACACACACACACACACACACACACACACACACACACACACACACACACCACACACACACACACACACACACACACACACACACACACACACACACACACACACACACACACACACACACACACACACACACACACACACACACACACACACACACACACACACACACACACACACACACACACACACACACACACACACACACACACACACACACACACACACACACACACACACACACACACGCTAAAGAAAGCCTCTTAAGAGTGTGTGACAGAAAACTTCACTTCTGCAGCGTTTCAGAAATCTGCTTCAACGAACAAGAAGGTAAACGTATACATATATATATCTGCTCTTAATGTTGTCTCGTGACATGTAGCTACAGTATGAATATATGTTGTTATCGTTAACAAGGTGCTTTAACACGTTCCCACCACGGCTTTTCCCGTTCTAGCTCCGTGAGACTTTCTGGTTCAGAACCGGTTCTATGCGGTTCCGCTCTGTTCACACCGCTCAGAGCCCGACTGGTGCTGCGTCATCGCTTGCGTCATGACGTAACCGTCTGCGTGCCCGCTTCATAAAGCCTCTCACATCGACAACAACAACCATGGCCGATTGTATTGAAGCGCTACTCGTGTTGCTCGGTCGAAACGAAACGGAAGAAATGGGACGACTTTACAGTCGTTACATGCTACATTCAAAAGTTCCTTACAATCATCAACTTCAACGACGATTCCGTAGGAGAAAGAAGGTAAATGTACGTCGTATTCGATGGCGTTAGAGCTAGCTGTTGTTAGCCTCTGCATGTGCCAAGCTCCAAATACCCAGCTTTGCAGCATTCATTACTTTGGTATAACATTAAAACTGATGCCCCCGCCCCCGCCCCCGCTCCTGCCCCCGCCCCCGCCCCCGCCTCCTCCGGTGCTTGCTTTCTAGCCCGACAACTTTTTGGCGCTTGAAACGAAACCGGATTCCGGATGCTTAGAGGCGGCTCCGCTGCGGTGTGAACAGGAAAAACCGGTGCTTTTCAAGCTCCAGCTCCGAACCGGCCCTGGAACCGTTGGTGTGAAAGGGGCATAACAGATTTGTTAATGTATCAGTTGTGTTCCCGAAGGTGTTTGTTTGTTCTTACTTGCGGCCTCCACCAGCTCGGGGTGCAGGCTGTACGGGATCAGAGGGTCGGGAAGGTCGGCGAAAAACGCCTTCAGAGCTCCAGCAGCAGCGTGCACCGCCACGTCCATCACCACGAAGTCGATACTGTGGTCTACAAAGAGAGAGAGAGAGGGAGAGACAGCGTGGGTTATATTCCCAGTTTGATGATGCACTGGTTTGAGTGATTGAATACTGGTGATTTGGGAAGTTGTTAAAGATGTGGCTTAAACTCGACACGAAGAGCTTGGACCATTTAAACGTGTGTGTTAGACCTGGATCTGATGGCATGTGCTGATCTCTTCAGAAACGAGTCAAACTGGGTCAGAGCTTCAGTTTGACACAGATATCAAAGAGCTAACGAGTGTGTGTGTGTGTGTGTGTGTGTGTGTGTGTGTGGGTGGTGGTTCATATTAGCGTTGCAGCTTCCTTTAGCCACTTAGACCTAGAAAGTAGGGCTGCTCGATTATTAAATACGATTATTAAATTCATTGACTTTGAAAAGATCCATTTATTGAACTTTAAAACCAATAATAATTTGAACGTGTCTTTTTAACCGTTGATTACCCTGAACGTATAATTCAACTGAAAAACCAATACAAAAATAAATTAAATAAATGATATCAAAATAATAAATACCAATAAACAAGATCAACAAGTATTTCGGAGCGCACTTCCACGAGCGACTAAACATTTATGATAAGTAAAAATAAATTAGACTCAAATGAATTAGATCAAATATGTTGCTGCGCTGTCACAACCGAGCAAAGCTAAATAATAGGTTTCTTTCGATGTTGTTTTTGTAATTGCGGCAGGCCAAAATCGCAATTGCGATTAAAATACGATTAATTGCACAGCCCTACTAGAAAGGGTTATCAACGCCTTTGTAACCACAAGGCTGGATTACTGCAGCGCTCTGTACGTGGGTATGGACCAGGCACCAATCAGACGCCTGCAGCTAGTGCAGAACGCAGCTGCCACGTCATGGCGCGACCACGTCACCCCAGTTCTGGCCTCACTGCACCGGCTTCCAGTTCGGTTCAGAATAGATTTTAAAATCCTTTTATTTGTTTTCAAAGCCCTGAATGGGCTGGCTCCTCCCTATGTAGCCGAACTCCTCCATCGCTACACCCCAGAGCCTCACGGTACGTCCACACGGCAGCTTCAGAAGCAACTTCCACCGCTTCCAACGCTTCTGCCCGTTGACTTTGAACGGGGATGACGTCACTTTGCCTCGCTTTTCGGGAGCGAAGCGAAGATGTCCAGGATTCAAAAGTTGAGCGATGTTCAACTTTTGAAGCTGAGCTGGAAGCGCCAGCCAATCAAACACGTTTATGCAAATCTGACAGTAGAAGCGCTAGCCAATCAAACGGCGTGTAAGCAGGGAGAACCAGACCGCAGTTCATTTCCTCATATTCCAAACGAGAAGTTACGGTAGCAAATCACCCGGTTCTTTACGACCAGAACTATTACCGGGATACAAACCGGAGGAACCAGCATGGAGGGAGGAGGCAGAGACAGTGGGGGGACTGGTAGGGTTTGCCTGGTTTATATATATATATATTGCTCGCATAAATCCCCGGGGTTTTTTGCTTTGTATGTCGGGGGCGGGACATTCACGTGATTGGTTGTTGGTCGCAAACAATCCCCAAGCTGTCAGACACGCCCAGCTCCAAGATGTTCAAGATGTTTGAAAAGCTGCTGTGTGGACGTACCGTTAAGGTCGGCTGACCAGCTGCTACTGGTAGTGCCCAAAACCAGGTTTAAACCCCGAGGGCACCGAGCCTTCGCAGCAGCGGGCCCCGGGCTCTGGAACACTCGGCCCGTCCACGTGAGGTCGGCCCAGACCATTCAATCAACACTAACTAACTCAGTTCGCCGAACTGCATTGTGGGAAGCGCCGTGGAGCGTTGCTGGCTGCAAAAGTTGAGCAATGTTCAACTTTTGAAGCCTCGGCGGAAGCGTCAGCCAATCGAATCAGATGCCAGTACGAGCTCTAGCCAATCAAACCGCTGCTTGTGTGTCAGGGGGGCGGGAGATGCATGTGATTGGTTGTTTTTATTTTTATATTTGCCGTTGTAATTTATTGTCTTCTGTTTTGCGATTGTAGTGATGTGTTATTTATTATTTGCATCTGCAGCACTTTGGCTCGACCAAAAACCGTTGCTATGTAAATAAATAGACGCATTTCAAACGGACATTTCTGACGCGTTGGTCAAAGGACGATGAAGAAGAGGGAGGAGGGAAAAAGGGAGCGAGAAGGACGACGAGAGCCCTGAGGAAACATGACACCACACACACACACACACACACACACACACACACACACACACACACACACACACACACACACACACACACACACACACACACACACACACACACACACACACACACACACACACACACACACACACACACACACACACACACACACACACACACACACACACACACACACACACACACACACGAAGGCGACGCCGGTGTTCGACGATGTTTTGAATGAACACCGAGCAGCTCCTGCCACGCTGTGACCGAAGCCACAGCGACCCCTGACCCCCGAAGACCCCGCGTCTCTCCCCCAAAGCACGTTCCAATCTTCCACTATTTCCATTTCAATAGACGCAGCAGTTCATGGAGGAAGAGGCGAGAGGCCGGCAGCTCGTTACCGACAGAGGAGCTGATTGGCTGTCATGGTGGTTTTCACACACGCAGCGAGGAGAGGCATGAGAAGGTCTTCATCAAGAGGTCTGGGATGCGTGGCTTCTCTGATCCCCGACAGTTCACAGCAGTCATATTTTGCCATTTTGTGATTAAATACCAACCGAATATGAGAAGTAGAATATTCAGTATTAATTATATACGTTTTTGCTTTCATTCACGTGATAGAAAGTGCGTACTAAAAGGTTTCTTCGTTTACTTATACTGCCTGCCTACCAACGGCGGACTGGCTCTGTAGAATCTGGAGAACCACAGAACTTCAATTATGACGTTAAACCATTTTTTTAAACGGGCCGGTCGTCAAGGGCCGTTTAAAAAAAATGGTTTAACGTCATAATTTAAGTTGCGCTGACGGCCGACAGAGGGCGACAGCGGCCGCTAATGCCGTGGTGTGGTTGTTATCGGTCAAATAATCAACACGAAGAAGAGAGCTGAACACATCGGTGTATCACACGAGGAGAAGGGATTAGACGGCGGACAGGGAGAATGAAAAACCATGGATACAAATCAAAGAAAAGGAAAAGGGTGGGGCCGAGAAGGCAAGAGGAAAAAAGGTGAAGTCACTCGCAGGCGAAGCATCTGAATGGCAGCAGTGCTAGTAGCGCTAGCAGCAGTGCTAGTAGCGCTAGCAGCAGTGCTAGTAGCGCTAGCAGCAGTGTTAGTAGCGCTAGCAGCAGTGCTAGTAGCGCTAGCAGCAGTGCTAGTAGCGCTAGCAGCAGTGCTAGTAGCGCTAGCAGCAGTGCTAGTAGCGCTAGCAGCAGCTTAGAAGTGCAAGAGGATGAAGAGAACGATGAGAGTCTGAGTTCAGATATACAGCCAGCCTGCGTGCATGACGAGGCACGGAGATGCATGCAAGTGCAGGGCAAGAGCAAGAGGGGGCAAGTACGATAGACAAGTATATTCAACCTCGTTAGTGTGTGTTGCTCATGTAAGCAATAAAGCAAATAAACTGTCACATGAGTGTAGGGGTAATATCTAATGATAATACAAAAACGATAGATCAAACAAAAGTGTATTAATTGTCAACATTCATTAAAGGTGGGGTCGGTAAGTTCCAGAAACCGGCTCGAGTGCACTCAAATGTGAAAGTACACAGCCGAAGGAATCCGCCCCTTCCTTCAGACTTCCTCACAGAGCCCCTCCTCCAACACACACGACTGAGGTTGGCTGTATACACTGAACACAAATATAAACGCAACACTTTTCTTTTTGCTCCCATCTGTCACGAGATAAACTCAAAGATCTAAAACATTTTCTATAAACACAAAATAACCATTTCTCTCAAATATTGTTCACCAATCTGAAAGAATGTGTGATAGTGAGCACTTCTCCTTCGCCGAGATCATCCATCCCACCTCACAGGGCGTGGCATATCGAGATGCTGATCGGACAGCATGATTATTGCACAGGTGTGCCTTAGGCTGGCCACCATAGAAGGCCACTCTGAAACGTGCAGGTTTGCTTTATTGGGGGGGTCTGGGGGGGGTCCGGAAACCAGGCAGTATCTGGTGTGAGGGGTAGGGGTAGGGGGTAGGGGGAGGGGTGAATCGAGTGGCCCGTGGTGGGGGTGGGGTCATGGTATGGGCAGGCGTATGTTATGGACGACGAACACAGGCACACACTCCGCACGGGCTTCTCTCAGAGCGTGCTTCTGCAGCGCGGTCAGGTTCGGACTCTCTGCAGAAGCATCGCACACATCGCACACACGCCAGTCGACGGTGCGTTCTGAAGAGCTCGTGGGAAAATGATCAGGATTTGCGAAAAAAGAATAACGAGAAACATCGGTGCTTTGAAACTGCTGCTGCTGCACATGTGCTCCTTCGGGTGGGAGCTGGAGATATACGAGTGTGTGTGTGTGTGTGTGTGTGTGTGTGTGTGTGTGTGTGTGGGGATGTGTGTGTTTGGGTGTATGTGTCTGTGTGTGTCTGTCTGTTTGGGGCTGTGTGTGTATGTGTGTGTCTGCGCAGGGGGGTGTGTGTCTGTGTGGAAATGTGTGTGTGTGTGTGTGTCTGTGTGTCTGTCTGTTTGGGGATGTGTGTGTGTGTGTGTGCGTGTGTCTGTCTGTCTGTTTGGGGATGTGTGTGTGTGTGTGTCTGTCTGTCTGTCTGTCTGTTTGTTTGGGGATGTGTGTGTGTGTGTGTGTGTGTCTGTGTGTCTGTCTGTTTGGGGATGTGTGTGTGTGTGTGTGTCTGTCTGTGTGTCTGTGTGTTGTGTGTTTGGGGCTATGTGTGTGTGTGTGTGTGTGTGTGGTGTGTGTGTGTTAGTCTGCGCAGGTAGTATGTGTGTGTGTGTGTGTTATGGTGTTAGTCTGTGCAGGTGTGTGTGTGTGTGTTTGGGGCTGTGTGTGTGTATGTGTTAGTCTGCGCAGGTGTGTGTGTGTGTGTGTGTGTATATGGTGTTAGTCTGTGCAGGTGTGTGTGTGTGTGTGTGTGTGTATATAGGTGTTGTCTGTGCAGGTGTGTGTGTGTGTGTGTGTGTTTGGGGATGTGTGTGTGTGTGTGTGTGTGTTTGGGGCTGTGTGTTTGTGTATGTGTTAGTCTGTGCAGGGGGGTGTGTGTGTGTGTGTATGTGTTAGTCTGCGCAGGTGTGTGTGTGTGTGTGTGTGTGTGTTTGGGGCTGTGTGTGTTAGTCTGCGCAGGTGTGTGTGTGTGTGTTTGGGGCTGTGTGTGTGTATGTGTTAGTCTGCGCAGGTGTGTGTGTGTGTGTGTGTATATAGGTGTTAGTATGTGCAGGTGTGTGTGTGTGTGTTTGGGGCTGTGTGTGTGTATGTGTTAGTCTGCGCAGTGTGTGTGTGTGTGTGTGTATGGTGTTAGTCTGGCAGGTGTGTGTGTGTGTGTATATAGGTGTTAGTCTGTGCAGGTGTGTGTGTGTGTGTGTGTGTGTTTGGGGCTGTGTGTGCGTGTATATATGTGTTAGTCTGCACAGGTGTGTGTGTGTGTGGTGTGTGTGTGTGTGTGTGTGTGTGTGTGTGTGTGTCTCACCTTGATCAAACAGCTTCTGGATGTTGTCCTGGTCCGTTTTGTTCCCACTGACTCGATAAACGCCTTCTGTCGTCAGACCTGGAAACACAAACATCCCACGTTCAGAAACCGCTCCAACACTTCGTTTGGAAGCAACAGAGAGCAAAGCACTAAATACGAGGTTCACCCGATGGAGCAACAGGAGCGCCGCAACCACACGCCGAGCCCCGAGCCTTCACGACATCGACTCAGTAAACTGGCGTTCTCTTTCTGGGCTTGAAGAGCCTCTGAAGCTCGCTGAACTACCGGTTCTCATCAAAGACTTGATAATTGCTGGTTTCCTAGCAACCAGTTATCATTTTAGTTTGAGGATTATTGCTCGAGGCCACCAGAGGACTCGACATGCAGCAGTGACGGCCCGTCCACACGGCAGCTTCTCTGCCCGTTGACTTTGAACGGGGATGACGTCCCTTTGCCTCGCTTTTCGCCGCACTGCATTGTGGGGGAGCGAAGCAAAGATTTCCAGGATTCAAAAGTTGAGCAATGTTCAACTTTTGAAGCTGAGCTGGAAGCGCCAGCCAATCAAACCACGTTTATGCAAATCTGACAGTAGAAGCGTCAGCCAATCAAACACGTTTATGCAAATCTGACAGTAGAAGCGTCAGCCAATCAAACACGTTTATGCAAATCTGACAGTAGAAGCGTCAGCCAATCAAACACGTTTATGCAAATCTGACAGTAGAAGCGTCAGCCAATCAAACACGTTTATGCAAATCTGACAGTAGAAGCGTCAGCCAATCAAACACGTTTATGCAAATCTGACAGTAGAAGCGTCAGCCAATCAAACACGTTTATGCAAATCTGACAGTAGAAGCGTCAGCCAATCAAACACGTTTATGCAAATCTGACAGTAGAAGCGTCAGCCAATCAAACACGTTTATGCAAATCTGACAGTAGAAGCGTCAGCCAATCAAACACGTTTATGCAAATGACAGTAGAAGCGCAGCCAATCAAACACGTTTATGCAAATCTGACAGTAGAAGCGTCAGCCAATCAAACACGTTTATGCAAATCTGACAGTAGAAGCGCTAGCCAATCAAACACGTTTATGCAAATCTGACAGTAGAAGCGTCAGCCAATCAAACACGTTTATGCAAATCTGACAGTAGAAGCGTCAGCCAATCAAACACGTTTATGCAAATCTGACAGTAGAAGCGTCAGCCAATCAAACACGTTTATGCAAATCTGACAGTAGAAGCGTCAGCCAATCAAACACGTTTATGCAAATCTGACAGTAGAAGCGTCAGCCAATCAAACACGTTTATGCAAATCTGACAGTAGAAGCGCTAGCCAATCAAACACGTTTATGCAAATCTGACAGTAGAAGCGTCAGCCAATCAAACCCGTTTATGCAAATCTGACAGTAGAAGCGTCAGCCAATCAAACACGTTTATGCAAATCTGACAGTAGAAGCGTCAGCCAATCAAACACGTTTATGCAAATCTGACAGTAGAAGCGTCAGCCAATCAAACACGTTTATGCAAATCTGACAGTAGAAGCGTCAGCCAATCAAACACGTTTATGCAAATCTGACAGTAGAAGCGTCAGCCAATCAAACACGTTTATGCAAATCTGACAGTAGAAGCGTCAGCCAATCAAACACGTTTATGCAAATCTGACAGTAGAAGCGTCAGCCAATCAAACACGTTTATGCAAATCTGACAGTAGAAGCGTCAGCCAATCAAACACGTTTATGCAAATCTGACAGTAGAAGCGTCAGCCAATCAAACACGTTTATGCAAATCTGACAGTAGAAGCGCTAGCCAATCAAACCGCGTGTAAGCAGGGAGAGCCAGACCGCAGTTCATTTCCTCATATTCCAAACGAGAAGTTACGGTAGCAAATCACCCGGTTCTTTACGACCAGAACTATTAACGGGATACAAACCGGAGGAACCAGCATGGAGGGAGGGGGCAGAGACAGTGGGGGAAACTGGTAGGGTTTCGCCTGTTTGGGGAGTTTATATATTTATATATATATATATATATTGCTCGCATAAAATCCCCGGGTTTTTTGCTTTGTATGTCGGGGGCGGGACATTTATGTGATTGGTTGCAAAAAATTCCCACGCTGTCAGACACGCCCAGCTCCAAGATCTTTTCAAAGCTGCTGTGTGGACGGGCCGTAATACAACTTTAAAAACTCAACATCCTGCCCAAAGCTTCTTCTTGTTCAGTCAAAACATCTGACTTTGAGTCGTACCTCAGATGAAACACATGAGTGACCATTGCATGTATAAATAAAAAATATGTGTAATGTGTATTTGTATTTGTTGAGCACTGGAAAAAGCGCTATAATAAATGTAAGTATTATTATTACATATTTATTTTATTAGAAAATCACCAGCTAGCATCAGAACACAGGAAACCTTTGAGCATCTCCTGATTCTGGTCAAATATAGTTCAACATGAGTTCTCCTGCCGAGTAGAAGATGCGATGTATCTAAATATGCCCGTCTTACTTCTCGAAGTCTCACCAAGCTGATGTGCACTTCAATCGTTCGACTTATTTCATGCTTGTAAAGAGCTCTCTGTTACATAGCTTAGCGTAAAGAAGGGAAAAGGAAGTGGAGGAAGTACTCAGTGAAGATGGAGGGGAAACTAGCTGCTGATTTCAAATCTTAAAGAACAGCCACGTTTTAAAGCCAGTCTTTCCATCCATGATTCTCTTCTGAGGACTTCAAGCCATTCCCTTCATCGAGATGAACTTCAATGTCTCGGTCTTTGGTTTATCTCCCTTTCGTTTATTATTTTCGATCGATTTTACTTCACGTTTTGGCTTTATATTGCATTGTTTCCTCCATCTTAACCCTCCCTGACGGAGTTTCAACTACATGTAACACGTGTTTGTAGTAATTGATGTATATGTGGCAATAAGTCTGGACTCTTAGCTTAGCATGGAGAAGGGAAACGGAGAAAGTCGCCCAGTCAGTGGGTCAAGATGGAGGAGGGAAACTAGCTGCCGTTTTATATTTTAAAGAACAGCCATGGTTTATATCTGGAACAAGCTCCAAGAAGGTCTTTTCAAATCCAGCCTGAAGACGTTTCTGTTCGCCGCTGCTTTTAACAACGTTCCTCCGGGAGGCTTGAAGACATGTTGTCGTGTATCAATCAATCAATCAATCAATGTTTATTTATAGCCCAATATCACAAATGTTACATTTGTCTCAGTGGTCTTCACAGTGTGTACAGAATATCAGTATGACAATACGACACCCTCTGTCCTCAGACCCTCTGTCCTTAGACCCTCTGTCCTCGGACCCTCTGTCCTCGGACCCTCTGTCCTCAGACCCACTGTCCTTAGACCCTCACATCGTACAAGGAAAAACTTCCAAAGAAAACCCAGTTTAAAGGGAAAAATGGAGAAACCTCAGGAGAGCAGCAGAGGAGGGATCCCTCTCCAGGACGGACAGACGTGCAATAGATGCCGTGTGGAAATTGAAAAGATAATACATTTGCAACATAGGTAGTCCAGATGTTTGGAAATGCATGTGTGTAATAGGAAGATGAATCCACGAGGATATCCATCCAATGTGTATCGAGATGTGTTAGTGGGAGCCCCTAGTGGCGGACTGACGCAACTTCCTGTATGATTATTTCCCGTGATAGATAAGGCTGCGCTATTATCACTCGCCACTAGGGGCTCCCACAAACACACATCTCGATACATTTCTATGGGTTTCCATGACAATCCCAAAGTAGTTTCAAAACCCTCGACCCCGGGAGTCTAAATTCAATCGGGAATAGGACGCTTCGGGGAAACGTAGAAAGCCCTCGGGGGGCTGCAGCAGCCCACCCGCGAGGCTCCACTCGCACCCGCCTTGTGTTAGACGATTTCAAGGGTTAGTTTTTGTAGTCTTTGGGTTATCTCGGCATTGTGATTCCTTTTGATCTTATCTTAAACCTCGAGTTATTTACCTTTACGAGGCAGTATTACATATTTGGAGTTAAGTATTTATATGTGGCAATACATCTGGACTCTGGACCTTCTCAGTGAAGGTTTCACCTGAGAGAAGCCTTTCAGGTGACTTCCTATCTGTGTTCTGGACATTTACTACAAGCATCAATTTCATGTTTCTCTTCCACATTAAGAAGACCTTCATGGCAGTGAAAGCTAGTCGCAGGGCACTTCCTCTCGCACGTGTGGTCAGTTATTCATAATTCAACAAGGAAAAGATGTGAAACAATACAAGCCATTATTTATTTAGAGTCCTCCTTTTGAGAGGGTGCATATCCACGGAGAACCGTACTGCAACAGCTGTGCAGAGGAAATACATTTACACCGACAAACGGAGGATAAACCATTTAGTGATTCAGCTCTGACCATATAGTGAGGACAGCTGGCACCCGACAGCTGATCTCAGACCAGCGCATATGGAGAGAGAGTGACTTAATTAGAACGAGTATATATTGCTGCCACACACACACACACACACACAACACACACACCACACACACACACACACACACACACACACACACACACACACACACACACACACACACAACACACACACACACACACACACCACACACACACACACACACACACACACACCACACACACACACACACACCACACACACACACACACACACACACCACACACACACACACACACACACACCACACACACACACACACACACACACACACCACACACACACACACACACACACACACACACACACAGTTCTGCTCTGTCGCTGTCGCTGCTGCAAGGTCATCCACACTGCAGCATAAATACATGCCTGTGTGTGTGTGTGTGTGTGTGTGTGTGTGTGTGTGTGTGTCTCTGCAGGGGCAGTTAAGCATAGACAGTATTATGTAAATTCATCTTTAATGGATTATAGTAAATTGTGTCAAGTGTGCGAGAGTCAGTGGGTGCTTGTGTGTGTGCGTGTGCGTGTGTGTGTGTGTGTGTGTGTGTGTGTGTGTGTGTGTGCGCTTAGACTCAGGTGTGGGTGACAGAACACTTGAGTTTAGCCGGTAAATTAACAGATATCTAAAGAATCTAAATATTTTTTTAATTACCTTACCTTAGTGTAATCAACAACCCACTCAACCCAGTGTGTGTGTGTGTGTGTGTGTGTGTGTGTGTAAAGTTTTATGGGCTGATTTCACAGCTCGGTTAACGACCTTCAGCCTGATGACGGTTATCTTTTACACGGTGCAGAAACTCCTTCTTCAAATATTCAATTCATTTCAATCCTCTGAGTCAGAGTCACGTGATGTTCCCGCAGGTTCTGCCCGACGTGTTTCTTCACACACCAACTTGGTAAAAACACCTCGAACGTCTCGCAGCTGAACATCGAGACATCGGCCCGAAAACCATCAGCTGATTCCTGAAGGGGAACTTTAATAATAAGTGGGATGACAAGAAGAGCGAAAAATAACTCGACTCGAAATATGAGTTTCATTTAGTAAAGAAAGACCAGAATCTCTCCTTTCATTAAGTGCATGGGTTTAAAACAATCAATACTGCAATGGATCTGCCAACACACATTATCCCTCAACTGTCCTCTCCTGCTGGTGTTCAGGTGTATATCAGTATGTAGTGTCTCTACTTTAAAGAGTCCTCTCCTGCTGGTGTTCAGGTGATATCAGTATGTAGTGTCTCTACTTTAAAGAGTCCTCTCCTGCTGGTGTTCAGGTGTATATCAGTATGTAGTGTCTCTACTTTAAAGAGTCCTCTCCTGCTGATGTTCAGGTGTATATCAGTATGTAGTGTCTCTACTTTAAAGAGTCCTCTCCTGCTGATGTTCAGGTGTATATCAGTATGTAGTGTCTCTACTTTAAAGAGTCCTCTCCTGCTGATGTTCAGGTGTATATCAGTATGTAGTGTCTCTACTTTAAAGAGTCCTCTCCTGCTGATGTTCAGGTGTATATCAGTATGTAGTGTCTCTACTTTAAAGAGTCCTCTCCTGCTGATGTTCAGGTGTATATCAGTATGTAGTGTCTCTACTTTAAAGAGTCCTCTCCTGCTGATGTTCAGGTGTATATCAGTATGTAGTGTCTCTACTTTAAAGAGTCCTCTCCTGCTGATGTTCAGGTGTATATCAGTATGTAGTGTCTCTACTTTAAAGAGTCCTCTCCTGCTGATGTTCAGGTGTATATCAGTATGTAGTGTCTCTACTTTAAAGAGTCCTCTCCTGCTGATGTTCAGGTGTATATCAGTATGTAGTGTCTCTACTTTAAAGAGTCCTCTCCTGCTGATGTTCAGGTGTATATCAGTATGTAGTGTCTCTACTTTAAAGAGTCCTCTCCTGCTGATGTTCAGGTGTATATCAGTATGTAGTGTCTCTACTTTAAAGAGTCCTCTCCTGCTGATGTTCAGGTGTATATCAGTATGTAGCGTCTCTACTTTAAAGAGTCCTCTCCTGCTGATGTTCAGGTGTATATCAGTATGTAGTGTCTCTACTTTAAAGAGTCCTCTCCTGCTGATGTTCAGGTGTATATCAGTATGTAGTGTCTCTACTTTAAAGAGTCCTCTCCTGCTGATGTTCAGGTGGATATCAGTATGTAGCGTCTCTACTTTAAAGAGTCCTCTCCTGCTGATGTTCAGGTATATCAGTATGTAGTGTCTCTACTTTAAAGAGTCCTCTCCTGCTGATGTTCAGGTGTATATCAGTATGTAGTGTCTCTACTTTAAAGAGTCCTCTCCAGCTGATGTTCAGGTGTATATCAGTATGTAGTGTCTCTACTTTAAAGAGTCCTCTCCTGCTGATGTTCAGGTGTATATCAGTAGTAGTGTCTCTACTTTAAAGAGTCCTCTCCTGCTGATGTTCAGGTGTATATCAGTATGTAGTGTCTCTACTTTAAAGAGTCCTCTCCTGCTGATGTTCAGGTGTATATCAGTATGTAGTGTCTCTACTTTAAAGAGTCCTCTCCTGCTGATGTTCAGGTGTATATCAGTATGTAGTGTCTCTACTTTAAAGAGTCCTCTCCTGCTGATGTTCAGGTGTATATCAGTATGTAGTGTCTCTACTTTAAAGAGTCCTCTCCTGCTGATGTTCAGGTGTATATCAGTATGTAGTGTCTCTACTTTAAAGAGTCCTCTCCTGCTGATGTTCAGGTGTATATCAGTATGTAGTGTCTCTACTTTAAAGAGTCCTCTCCTGCTGATGTTCAGGTGTATATCAGTATGTAGTGTCTCTACTTTAAAGAGTCCTCTCCTGCTGATGTTCAGGTGTATATCAGTATGTAGTGTCTCTACTTTAAAGAGTCCTCTCCTGCTGATGTTCAGGTGTATATCAGTGTGTAGTGTCTCTACTTTAAAGAGTCCTCTCCTGCTGATGTTCAGGTGTATATCAGTATGTAGTGTCTCTACTTTAAAGAGTCCTCTCCTGCTGATGTTCAGGTGTATATCAGTATGTAGTGTCTCTACTTTAAAGAGTCCTCTCCTGCTGATGTTCAGGTGTATATCAGTATGTAGTGTCTCTACTTTAAAGAGTCCTCTCCTGCTGATGTTCAGGTGTATATCAGTATGTAGTGTCTCTACTTTAAAGAGTCCTCTCCTGCTGATGTGCAGGTGTCTTTGCAGACCATTTATCTGGTTAGGGTTAGGGTAATGTTGTGAATCGAGTGGCCCATGGTGGTGGTGGGGTTATGGTATGGGCAGGCGTATGTTATGGACGACGAACACAGGCCACTCGATTCACAACTACCCTACCCCCTACCCCTCACACCAGATACTGCCTGGTTTCCGGACCCCCCCAGACCCCCCCAATAAAGCAAAACTGCACGTTTCAGAGTGGCCTTTCTATGGTGGCCAGCCTAAGGCACACCTGTGCAATAATCATGCTGTCCAATCAGCATCTCGATATGCCACGCCTGTGAGGTGGGATGGATTATCTCGGCGAAGGAGAAGTGCTCACTATCACAGATTCTTTCAGATTGGTGAACAATATTTGAGAGAAATGGTTATTTTGTGTTTATAGAAAATGTTTTAGATCTTTGAGTTCATCTCATGACAGATGGGAGCAAAAACAAAAGTGTTGCGTTTATATTTTTTGTTCAGTGTATATATATATATATATATAGGCACTTAGACCTTAGTTACTCCGGGAGGATGTCCCTGTAATCGGTCATTATAAGTCGCTTTGGATAAAAGCGTCAGCTAAATGAAATGTAATGTGATTAGTCAAATATGCATGAATAAATAAATAAAAAGTTAACTAGGCGAAAAAAGGTAAGATACACTTTTAAAACGTGTTGAGAGAAAACTAGTCTTTGCTGCTGCCTCAAAGAGGAGCAGGGGGAGAGGAGGGAGACAGGAGAGGGAGAGAGGAGGGAGACAGGAGAGGCTGGTTCAGGAGCACAGACACACTCACAACTATAAATGAACCAAAAATAAATTAATAAACAAGTTTCAATGTTTTTTGTCATATTGGAAATGGTATGTTGTTGTTGTTGTTGTTGTGTTGTTGTTGTTGATGGATGGTATGTTATTGGTTATGGCCATGATTTTATGATTATTGAAATTTATAAAACGGACAAGTCAAATCAAGCAATCTGATTGGTTCGTAGCCGTGATATACTGAGCGTATACCACGGGTAGAATTGTAAGTTACTTTTCACAACAAGTCAGTATCCCTCCGCGTCTGAGAAAAACAGTCTACCGTTGGGCTGAAAAGCAAACTGCTTTCAGTTTGCTTTTCATACTGGAACAAGAAAGCAGCGGAGAAGTAACGGGGAGAAACCCTCCTTTGTACGTAGCGGTCCAGACGGAGACATCAAACGGCGACACATATTCAGTGTGCAGTTCCTTTGGCATCAGGGCAGGGATATCTAGATACTTTCCAAGGTTTGACGTAATGAATTGTGCTACTTTTAAAGCAAGCAACGATGTTTTCAAATATGTACTAAAGAGGTCCGCAAAAACTCTATCGGCCAATCAGAGTGCTTGATTTGACTTGTCAGTTTTATAAATATATTTACATTTCTTCCGTTACGAAACAAACTTAGTTACAAAGCATAAGATGGAAAGTATTTAAGATTAAACTTCGACCTCTGGGGGGGCCTCACTATGGAGGAGTGGATTGAGGAGTGCCTATCTCCAGAAAAAAAGCACCTAAACGACCGCATGCCCCTGGACCCCCTAGAGGATTTGAGGTCGACCCCCACTAAAAATCACATGGATAGGTTCCTAAATAATACATTTATGTTTTTAAATAGTAACCCATGTCCATATGTTCATGTGTGGGTAGTAGATTTAAACTATAGGGCTACCACTATGGGCCCTGCCTGTACCTGCCATCGCGTGAAGGGTCTGCCAACAAGCGACCAACAGAAAGGTTAATGTTAATGTTGTTGCATGTCACCTCAACCCCCCAAGTATATTTCAGATCTGTGGGAAACACTGTATATATATATATATATATATATATATATATATATCAAATATACATATATATATAAATATCACGCAGTCAGAGTGAGTCTACTTTTCTCCCAGGTTCCCTGAATGCAGCACGACTCATTCCCCTTTGGCCTTAAAGTGACCCGTCCAACGCCCTCTGACAAAATGTCACCACCCTGTTCATCTTTGACCTTATGAGGACATTTGATTCTCGACAGGATATCACACACACACACACACACACACACAAACACAGGGAGGAAGCCAACAGTGCAGCTCATGTTTGCATGTTTGAATCTGATAAGACTCGTCCTGCTGTGATATGATCTAATATCCTGAGCACACACACACACACACACACACACACACACACACACACACACACACACACACACACACACACACACACACACACACACACACACACACACACACACACACACACACACACACACACACACACACACACACACACACACACACACACACACACACACACACACACACACACACACACACACACACACACACACACACACACACACACACACACACCACACACACACACACACACACACACACACACACACACACACACACACACACACACACACACACACACGAGTGTC
>CM070446.1:37974260-37976760 GCA_036324595.1 Champsocephalus gunnari
TGTGCGGTATGGCAGTGCTTCTCAAAGTGTGGTCCGCGGCCCCCTAGTGGTCCGTGAGTATATTGGTAAAATTTCACATTTGAAATTAATTAATTAATTAAAGTTTTCCGCACTCTCCCGGGAATATCTCCGCAATGGAGCGAGCTTAAGTTTCACTTTCGATTGCATGATATAGCCCAGTGCAACACCTTCATCGCACATGTGGCCACTTGTTTGTACGATTTTCAGGCGATTTGTAAAAAACGATGTGTTTTGGGATATTTGTGGAGTTCGGTGGTCCGCGAGTGTTTTTTTATTGGTTAAGTCCTTGGTATGAAAGAGTTTGAGAAACACAGCGGTATGGAAACACGTCAAACATGCTCAATCCCACCCGAGTCAGTCTCAGTCCCCAGCGAGAGGGTTTCCTCGACGGCAGGTAACCATAGTTACCGCCAACAGATCTGCCCTCACTGCTGACAACGATAGAGTAAAGCTTGAGTGCCTTTATTTAGGCGTAATGGCCTCACACACTCACAAGTTCATTACACATGTTAGACATTGCTCCTAAAGGTACAGATTTTATTTAGTTTAGTTTATATTTATATGTTGACATCAGGAGATGTTCTACAGTTCTGTATTGCCTTTTATTGATTGTGATTGAAACACTTTCTTATATTTATTTTAATATGTTCAAGACATTCTTTTTAGTTGTTCAGCTTATTGAACCTTTTTGTTTGACATCAGCCAATATAAATAATATGGCCATCTGTGTGTGTGTGTGTGTGTGTGTGTGTGTGTGTGGTTTGCTTTTAACTGTGTAATACAGTTAATGATTCCAAATGTTAGAGTTCCTTATTTTCACACCAAAACGTGCACGACTGTTACAAATAAATAACAGCAAAATAAAAATTATGCATTTGGGACTTTTTTTTGCTTTTCCTCGTTGTACCGAACCCGTACCGGACCGTGAGCCCCAAACCGAGGTCCGAACCGAACCGTGACTTCTGTGAACCGTTACCCCCCTGCTGTCTGCAGTTTTCATAGCTGCAATTAACCTTAAGAAAAACACACGAGTGGATAAAGAACCCTTACGGCCCGTCTACACTACAGGCATCAAAAAATCTTGAAGCTGGGCGTGTCTGAAGCTTTGCGAGCAACGCGACCAACAACCAATCAGGAATCTCCCGCCCCCCGACATACAAAGCAACAGCGATGTTAAAACGAAGTAAACTGGATATAAAATCCCCAAACAGGCGAAACCCTACCAGTTTCACCCCCTGTCTCTGCCTCCTCCCTCCATGCCTCGCTCTCGGTTTGGATCCCGGTAATAGTTCGTAAAGAACCAGGTGATTTGCTACCGTAACTTCTCGTTTGGATATGAGAAATTAACTGCGGTCTGGCTCTCCCAGCTTGCACGCGGTTTGATTGGCTAGCGCTTGTACTGGCGGGATTTGCATAAACGGGATTTGATTGGCTGGCGCTTGTACTGGCGGGATTTGCATAAACGGGATTTGATTGGCTTGCGCTTGTACTGGCGGGATTTGATTGGCTAGCGCTTGTACTGGCGGGATTTGCATACGATTTGATTGGCTGGCGCTTGTACTGGCGGGATTTGCATAAACGGGATTTGATTGGCTAGCGCTTGTACTGGCGGATTTGCATAAACGGGATTTGATTGGCTGGCGCTTGTACTGGCGGGATTTGCATAAACGGGATTTGATTGGCTGGCGCTTGTACCGGCGTGATTTGCATAAACGGGATTTGATTGGCTGATGCCAGCTTCCAAAGCATCGGGAGCATCAAAAGACATTGCTCAACTTTTGATGCTTGCAAAGCCACGCTCCGCTCCCCACAATGCAGTTCGGCGAAGATTCAAAATCTTCTACGTCACCCCATTCGAAGTGGATGGGCGAAGCGTTGAAAGCATTTTTCGATGCCTGTAGTGCAGACGGGCCGTTAGAGAGAAATGGCTCAACATCTCGGCAGATAAAACCCAGAGAACGTGCCTTCCCCTAAGAAGTTTATTTTGTGCGTCTCTTTAGGATTTATTCAGTCGTGACTTCCAGGGTTTTTCATCCTCCTGTAAATGTCCAATGATGTAATCCAAGGTGCCCCAATTATAACGTGATAATGGAGTGGGGCTCAGCTTTGTCTCTCGCTCTGCTTCACACATTCACACACCAGACGTGGGCACTGTCCGTCTTTCTGTCTCTGTTGCTCGCTAGATATTCACTTTGCTGCCGGCGTGTTTTCAAGCGCGCTCACATGTTCGCTGCCGGCACAGAACATGTGAGAAAGAGAAAAGAGAGAGAGAGAGAGAGAGAGAGAGAGAGAGAGAGAGAGAGAGAGAGAGAGAGAGAGAGGAGAGAGAGAGAGAGAGAGAGAGAGAGAGGAGAGGGAGAGAAGGAGAGAGAGAGAGAGAGAGAGAGAGAGAGAGAAGGAGAAGGGCAACATAAGGGCTGTTCAAGGCAAACTAATGGACGACTGGACTGATCAAACACAGCCACAGGACACACTCTGT
>CM070446.1:37981760-37984260 GCA_036324595.1 Champsocephalus gunnari
TAGAGACACTACATACTGATATACACCTGAACATCAGCAGGAGAGGACTCTTTAAAGTAGAGACGCTACACACTGATATACACCTGAACATCAGCAGGAGAGGACTCTTTAAAGTAGAGACACTACACACTGATATACACCTGAACATCAGCAGGAGAGGACTCTTTAAAGTAGAGACACTACATACTGATATACACCTGAACATCAGCAGGAGAGGACTCTTTAAAGTAGAGACACTACATACTGATATACACCTGAACATCAGCAGGAGAGGACTCTTTAAAGTAGAGACACTACATACTGATATACACCTGAACATCAGCAGGAGAGGACTCTTTAAAGTAGAGACACTACACACTGATATACACCTGAACATCAGCAGGAGAGGACTCTTTAGAGTAGAGACACTACATACTGATATACACCTGAACATCAGCAGGAGAGGACTCTTTAAAGTAGAGACACTACATACTGATATACACCTGAACATCAGCAGGAGAGGACTCTTTAAAGTAGAGACACTACACACTGATATACACCTGAACATCAGCAGGAGAGGACTCTTTAAAGTAGAGACACTACACACTGATATACACCTGAACATCAGCAGGAGAGGACTCTTTAAAGTAGAGACACTACATACTGATATACACCTGAACATCAGCAGGAGAGGACTCTTTAAAGTAGAGACACTACATACTGATATACACCTGAACATCAGCAGGAGAGGACTCTTTAAAGTAGAGACACTACATACTGATATACACCTGAACATCAGCAGGAGAGGACTCTTTAAAGTAGAGACACTACACACTGATATACACCTGAACATCAGCAGGAGAGGACTCTTTAAAGTAGAGACTCTACACACTGATATACACCTGAACATCAGCAGGAGAGGACTCTTTAAAGTAGAGACTCTACACACTGATATACACCTGAACATCAGCAGGAGAGGACTCTTTAAAGTAGAGACACTACATACTGATATACACCTGAACATCAGCAGGAGAGGACTCTTTAAAGTAGAGACACTACATACTGATATCCACCTGAACATCAGCAGGAGAGGACTCTTTAAAGTAGAGACACTACACACTGATATACACCTGAACATCAGCAGGAGAGGACTCTTTAAAGTAGAGACACTACATACTGATATACACCTGAACATCAGCAGGAGAGGACTCTTTAAAGTAGAGACACTACATACTGATATACACCTGAACATCAGCAGGAGAGGACTCTTTAAAGTAGAGACACTACATACTGATATACACCTGAACATCAGCAGGAGAGGACTCTTTAAAGTAGAGACACTACACACTGATATACACCTGAACATCAGCAGGGAGAGGACTCTTTAAAGTAGAGACTCTACATACTGATATGACTCCATGAGAATAAGTGGGCCTCTTTAATAATGTGAGTTTCTATCTAAATTCCCAGACAGACAGTGGCAGCAAAGGGGAAGAGGTCAGACACACGAACCTCTGACCATTGAACAGGAAGTTTCCATTGGACATGACGTCAGTGCCAGCAGGAAACGAAACACACACACACACACACACACACACACACACACACACACACACACACACACACACACACACACACACACCACACACACACACACACACACACACACACACACACACACACACACCACACACACACACACACACACACACACACACACACACACACACACACACACACACACACACACACACACACACACACACACACACACACACACACACACACACACACACACCACACACACACACACACACACACACACACACACACACACACACCACACACACACACACACACACACACACACACACACACACACCACACACACACACACACACACACACACACACACACACACACACACACACACACACACACACGGGAGGTGGCGAACGGGAAGCAGGCCAGCCGCAAATCAATATCCAAGTTGAATTCTCTAGGATGTCTGGCCAGAGAGCTGCAGGCTGAGATATAATAGAGAGGGAATGATTGACAGGAAAGGGCAAAAGAACACAGTATATTAAGATTATTTCTTATCTGCTGTCAGCTGTGTGTTTTATACCCGTTATATATCACTCTGTCCAACCTCTGGGTTCACCGACGACATCCTTCGAGAGCATACTCAAAAAACCCACGAATTATTTTTACAAAACCCATTTCCCTCGAGTGAAAAATCCCTCTTTTTCCTTGCCACTAAGTCACGAGTGGGGATCCGACTTCAAAGCAGGCTGAAAATAGCCAATAATCAGCTTTGGATGACATGCCTGCTCCCAGCAGAGCTCAGAGAGAAAGTTAAAAACCAAACGGTCTGACTCTGCCGCTGAAAAACCAGCAGGAAATCGCCAAGAACTGGGAACTCGAATAATTAATAACGAATGCAGATTCACGCTGATGAGATGAAGAGCGCGTTTTTAATTTTATATATCGAGGGGTTTTGATTAAGAGGCGTGTGGCGCAG
>CM070446.1:37989260-38026760 GCA_036324595.1 Champsocephalus gunnari
GACAGAGGGTCTGAGGACAGAGGGTCTGAGGACAGAGGGTCTAAGGACAGAGGTTCTGAGGACAGAGAGTCTGAGGACAGAGGGTTTGAGGACAGAGGGTCTGAGGACAGAGGGACTGAGGACAGAGGGTCTTGTTCACTAACGAGGAATTGTCCTGTAACCTCTGAGACTTGTTGTCCCCCTGAGACTCTGCAGGAGGACATCTAACAACATCCCTCTCACTAAAGCAGCCATTTCAAAAACTGCGACGGCTGCCGTCATAATAACTATCTGTGTTTCTTCTTCTTCTTCTTCTTCTTCTTCGTCCTCTGAGTATAGTGAGGTCTCCGAGGCTCTGACCCTTTCGCCTCTTTCATATTGGATGCCGGTAGAAAAGGGGAAGTTTTTCTTCGCGTTCTGAACACGTCGCTTCGGATAAAAGTTGAATCCGAGTATCGATTAGGGCGCCTGACCTCTTACATTCAGGTAAAACCATCGCTGATCCCCCCCGACTGCTTCATTTGGCAGACATGTAAGGTCTCGACCTATCCGAGCGCTTTAAAGGCCACACACACAAAGGGAGATATCCAAAGACGTGCTTGGACCTTAAGAGGCAAAACCACACATCTCCTTTCGACTTGTACATTAAAACTATTTCACGCCGACACAAATTCACATTTCCCTGCACTACAACAACTCTAGACCCTGCCCGGTATCCGTGTCCGATATCTCGTCAGAATGTGTCTCTCCACCTGATATAAGTAGCTGATATTAGATTCAGCCCCTAGTTTTGCTGATATAGGCTTAGTTTGTCGGGGACATCTTACTTCTTCCTTCTCTCTGTCTGTACCCTGTGTCCTCTCATGTTCCATTAACCCAGCTTCCCCACATGTCTTTCCTTTTGGTGTCTATATACGCTGGGATCCGGAGACATGGATGATCCTGCGGTCCTGTGCCCTGGATCTTGAGTCGTGGCTGTGGTCCTGGATCATCGGTCCTGGATGGATATCCTCGTGGATTCATCTTCCTATTATACACACATGCATTTCCAAACATCTGGACGACCTATGTTGCAAATGTATTATCTTTTCAAGTTACACACGGCATCTATTGCACATCTGTGCGTCCTGGGAGAGGGATCCCTCCTCTGCTGCTCTCCCTGAGGTTTCTCCATGTTCCCTTTAAACTGGGTTTTCTCTGGAAGTTTTTCCTTGTACGATGTGAGGGTCTGAGGACAGAGGGTCTAAGGACAGAGGGTCTAAGGACAGAGGGTCTAAGGACAGAGGGTCTGAGGACAGAGGGTCTGAGGACAGAGGGTCTGAGGACAGAGGGTGTCGTATTGTCATACTGATATTCTGTACGCACTGTGAAGACCACTGAGACAAATGTAACATTTGTGATATTGGGCTATAAATAAACATGATTGATTGATTGATGGATTGATATAAGTAAGGGATAATGTGCAGCGACGCGGTCATTATGGGGACAAGAACACCGACAGGCGGATCAGGAGCCCGACGCGAGGCGGAGGGATCTGGATCGGCATGAAGGTGTTATTATCCCGCTTACTACACGGCCACATTCTCAACACAGTAACGACATGACATCCCAATATTAATTGAAATGCTTTTATGGATTTAGAAAATGATTTTATGATTTAAAAAATAGTTGCATCCGCTAAGAAAAGTAGTCCGTTGTTACCGTTTGAACTACGTAGCAGGAACCGCTTCGATAGCGCTTTTGAGGAGCTTTTTGATTACAGATTTGAAACCATCGCTGCTTGCTTTAAAAGTAGCACACTGCATGATGTCAAACCTTGGGAAGTATCTCGATACCCCTGCCCTGACGCCAAAGGAACTGCACACTGAATGTGTCGCCGTTTGATGTCTCCGTCTGGACCGCTGCGTACCAAGGAGGGTTTCTGCCCCGCTACTTCTCCGCTGTTAGAAAACTGCATGCCGGTTGCTTTTCGGGCCAAACTGTATACAGTTAAATCGACCGGACTTGTTTGAGCGTCCTTAACAACGGTCAATAAGTGCTCGACAGCGGTCTGTCTGTTCTGGATTAACAACGTGTCACGTGTTCTGAATTGACCAATCAGAATCGAGTATTCAACTAAACCATGTAATAAGACACAATAACTTCAGAAGCAACACCGCAGTGAGATATAGGCTCTAGTTTTTAGACAATGCATCATCTTGTTCAGTCATCTTATTTAAAGGTCAGCTATCGTGCTATCTTTAGGCAGTAGCATGTCTCAGATATATACAGATATATAAAAACACGTCTATGAAGTGTTCTGCTCCAAACACCAATCAGATCATTCTAGCCACGCCTCATATCCCTCTGTTCCACTTCCTGTTTCTAAAGAGCTGATTTGGGGATAAAGCTTTAAAGGGGAGGGGTCTGAGCTCACGCGGGACCCGGCAGCTACCGTCTAAACTAAATGCTGCCGTGATGAAACTCCATATCATGGATCATCAAGGCTCTGAAACAGTCTGGAGCTCAAAGGCTTTCTCTCTCGCCGGTTACACCACAAGGTGAGTTCCTTTCTACTTCCTGCTTCTTCACACACATGCTCTCCAGCACAGGTTAGCTCTGAGTGTTAGCGATGCTAATGTGAACACCGACCATATTACGTCCAAAACAGTCGGGCATTGTTCCTGATAGCAGCTTTCTGATTGGCCACATCTCAGATATGACGTCATATCGGCCGCAAATCTGGATCAGCTCCGTTGTTCCCCGTTTTTAGAGATTTGGGTACGGAGGAAAAGAGAGAGGGTTTTATTTCCTGACGCTACGTGAGTTCCCCGACACACCGGGGACACAGCGGGGACACAGCGGGGACACACCGGGGACACACCGGGGACACATGTTGATGTAGAGAAGACATCAAAAAGTGACTTTTGCACGATAGGTCCCCTTTAAGTTCGGATTATTTTTGCAGCTCTAATACTGACTAAAAGTAACCTAAGCATTTAGTTATTACCAAAAAAGTGTACATTTCTCGTAAACCGCTCTAAAAAAGTGGCTAAAATCATAAAGTAGTAAATAATCATTCAGCTTGATTTGGAAATTGATTTGGCCGTTATTTTAGATCCATTTCATTCTGTATGTTCAGATTCTGAATACTTTATTGTCCCCTTAATATACATCGAATGGAAATGTGTCTTTGGCACCAGCAAATAAAAACTAATATATTTCAACTCTAAAGTCTTATACAAAAATATTACTGCTTCTAAATTATATACAAACAAATAATCGACTTAATTACACGTCAGAAAAGTGGTGGGAAGACGTTTACACTTATTTAATCCCACCTCTTCTCCCAAAAACTAAATTACTAACATATCTATATATTTGATTTGATGACAACATGTTGATGAGTGTAGGTATAGTTTTATATACGACATTGATCAATAACATATCATCCAAAGCGTTTGGACACCGAGTGCATTCTCATTTTAATGGGTATCTTTGAGAACTCGTATCAAGCAAATCACCAAAAACTGCCTTCTTCCACCTCAAAAATATATTCCGAAACTCACCTATTTGTAACGCAGCGTCCACGCGGCGGCGTGCGTTGAAGCTTGACGGCGAGCTTGTCTGAAGCTCGACCGACAACCAATCACGTGAATCTCCCGCCCCGGACACACAAGCACGCGGTTTGATTGGCTAGAGCTTGTACTGGCATATGATCTGATTGGCTGACGCTTCCGTTGAAGCTTATATGTGTATATATATATTTATAAATATATAGAGACAATTCTCTTAACTTGCCTGTATATACTATATGAATGCTTATATGAATTATTCAAGGTTAAGGTATTCATTTATATTGTATGTTAACGTATATTAAACAAAAGGGAGAAGGGGTCGGATTAAATTAGTGTAAACTTCTTCCGACCCCTTTTCGGACGTGTACTTAGCTAAAGTTGTGTTGTTTATTGTTATCAGACAATGATACTACAGATTATTCAATTATTATTTAAATATTTCGTTTAGTTATTGCATTCATTTGTATAGTACTGTATCATGTCTGTATCATCTTTTGTTTCATTTGTATTTTCTTTGGTTTTACACGCTCGAAATAAATAAATAAACTAAACTAAACTAACTAAGCTTCAAAAGTTGAACATTGCTCAACTTCTGAAGCGAGCAACGCGACGCTCCCACAATGCAGTTCGTGAATGGGCAGAAGCGTTGAAGCTTCAACGCACGCCGCCGTGTGGACGGGCCGCAACTGCTTTTAATCTGTAACTAATGCTGTGTTCAATGTATTTTAAGTGTGTTGTTTTAACTATGTTTTTATTCATTTGTTGTCTGTTACGTGTCTTTGAGTTTCTAGAAAAGCATTATTATTATTATTATTATTATCTGCAGTCGTTTGTTGTTCAGTTGATAGAAACTTGGCAGCAGGGAAAGATTGCCATGAATCTCTCAACTACCTTTTTCACCAAGTTTATCCAAACTCCACTTGACGCGTTAAAATACAAAAGTACGCAGTCAAGTATCCAGCGTAAAGGCAATAGCTAGGAAATGACTTCACTTTACCGTAATGCAGCCTTCTCATCTAACAATATGCTATGTTACAATATCCAAAATCTAAAAAGGTGCGATCTCGTCTATAACGATAACTAACATTGATATATAGTCTGTATTCACGTGGAGAATACAGACTATTAACCTTGATGCCGTTTTCACACTTTACTTCACCAGCTTTCTGCCGTTTCTTCAGTGTTCATTACTTTCACTTCACTCACACTAAAGGACGCTATGTCATCCTTGATTGTGGTTTCTTTTGTGTTCAATATCTACCGTCCAATCAATAAGTTAAAGCCCATCTGTCAGGTAAAGAAGAAACAGATACTAGATTTACTTCGATCTGTGAATGTCCGCCACATAAAAAATGACTTGCGACTGTGGCTGCGAGGGAGTGCGGTCGTCTTTCCACCAGAAGGTTGTGGGTTCGATCCCAGCCCATGCAGTCAACATGTCGATGTATCCTTGGGCAAGATACTTAACCCGGAGTTGCTCCTGATGGCATGGCCAACGGTGTGTGAATGTGTATGCGTGTTAGTTCCTAGAGTGATATACACTGCTCTGTATGAATGGGTGTGAATGGGTGAATGACATGTAGTATGTAAAGCGCTTTGAGGGGTCTTAAAGACTGGATAAAGCGCTATATAAGTACAGTCCATTTACCATTTACTTGCGTTAGGAGCTCCTTCACGGACAAATTCAAGGTCTTTTTTTGTAAAATAAAAAATTGCCATTTGGGTTAAGAAGGACGCACATTATGGATTTACTTCCCTACAAATACATCCTCATCTTGCCCAGACACACTCCTGAGCCACTCCGTTTTAATTTGAAACCGCGTTCTCAAGGCCATCCGTTCTTTTTCAGAGACCTTGAAGGCATTGGTTGATATATTCAACGTAAAAAAAAAGACCGAGGCCCTTGGGAAGCCCTTTGGTCGTTTTATAATTAGAAAGTGTTGACTTGTACAAAATGGCAACAGGCACATCTCTCCTTAAATAAAACAGAGAGGCAGCAGAACAAACATCATCCTTTTTTAATTGCAGCATTTTAACGTCTTTGAAGCCGCGCACTAAAAACAAAACTCCTGACGCAGACATACACATAATTAGCGTCGAGTTTTCACCCAAAAAAACCCTTAAAAACGTTAAATCTAGCCGAATGGAAGGAGCTGACGTGAGTCTTATCACTCACACACACCCAGCAACTAAAGGTCACACACACACAATCACAGCTTCACATCTCCACACTGCCACTCACGTTTATAGCCTCTCACACACACGTAGAAAATCACCGTGTTTCCTCTCACACGTTCTGGTCCGTGACCACAGACACCGCAAATCTCCATCATCACCTCTCGGCTGGCAGCTCGTTACACGTGGTGAGAGCAGACCGAGCCACAGTCTGGCCTCCTGCACGTTACTACAGCTCTTAACAAGCTGGAAATTACAACAGTCACCAAAACAAAGCTTCTGGAATAATGCCTTGAATATTCGTCCTGAAGAGTTGTGGATTGATCCGTTCGGCTGTCAACGAAAGACGTCGAAAACACGTCGTAAGGTACATTTCTCACACATTAAAGACCAAACCGTCAGTAAAGTATCAGCATATCTCTGATTTATGAAAGTAATTATTAGTTGCACTGTTTTTCTGATTAATCAATCATTCAATGGGTCGATAAAATGTCTAGAAATGGAAACCGAATGACCATCAAAAGTATCCAGAAGCTAGTTTTGTCCAACTAAGATCTCCAAACCAAGATCCATCAGACTATCAACGAAAGACGTCGAAAACAAGTCATTGTACGCCACGTTTGAGAAATTACGAGGGACATTTCTCCCACATTAAAGACCAAACTGTCAGTAAAGTATCAGCATAGTTCTGATTTATGAAGGTAATTATTACTTTCACAGTTTTTCTGATTATTCAACGTATCCAGAAGTTAGTTTTGTCCAACTAAGATCTCCAAACCAAGATGAAAGCAGACCAAGCCACAGTCTGGCCTCCTGCACATTAATACTACTGCTCTTAACAAGCTGGAAATTACAACAGTCACCAAAACAAAGCTTCTGGAATATATATTCTTGAATATTCGTCCTGAAGAGTTGTGGATTAATCCATTCGGCTGTCAACGAAAGACGTCGAAAACACGTCATAAGGTACATTTCTCACACATTAAAGACCAAACTGTCAGTAAAGTATCAGCATATTTCTGATTTATGAAAGTAATTATTAGTTGCACTGTTTTTCTGATTAATCAATCAGTCAATGGGTCGATAAAATGTCTAGAAATGGAAAACGAATGACCATCAAAAGTATCCAGAAGCTAGTTTTGTCCAACTAAGATCTCCAAACCAAGATCCATCAGACTATCAACGAAAGACGTCGAAAACAAGTCATTGTACGCCACGTTTGAGAATTGACGAGGTACATTTCTCACACATTAAAGACCAAACTGTCAGTAAAGTATCAGCATAGTTCTGATTTATGAAGGTAATTATTACTTTCACAGTTTTTCTGATTAATCAACGTATCCAGAAGTTAGCTTTGTCCAACTAAGATCTCCAAACCAAGATGAGAGCAGACCAAGCCACAGTCTGGCCTCCTGCACGTTACTACTGCTCTTAACAAGCTGGAAATTACAACAGTCACCAAAACAAAGCTTCTGGAATAATGCCTTGAATATTCGTCCTGAAGAGTTGTGGATTAATCCGTTCGGCTGTCAACGAAAGACGTCGAAAACACGTCATAAGGTACATTTCTCACACATTAAAGACCAAACTGTCAGTAAAGTATCAGCATAGTTCTGATTTCTGAAAGTAATTATTAGTTGCACTGTTTTTCTAATCAATCAGTCAATGGGTCAATAAAATGTCTAGAAATGGAAAACGAATGACCATCGAAAGTATCCAGAAGCTAGTTTTGTCCAACTAAGATCTCCAAACCAAGATCCATCAGACTATCAACGAAAGACGTCGAAAACAAGTCATTTTACGCCAGGTTTAGAAATGACGAGGGACATTTCTCACACATTAAAGACCAAACCGTCAGTAAAGTATCAGCATATCTCTGATTTATGAAAGTAATTATTTGTTGCACTGTTTTTCTGATTAATCAATCAGTCAATGGGTCGATAAAATGTCTAGAAATGGAAAACGAATGACCATCAAAAGTATCCAGAAGCTAGTTTTGTCCAACTAAGATCTCCAAACCAAGATGAAAGCAGACCAAGCCACAGTCTGGCCTCCTGCACGTTACTACTGCTCTTAACAAGCTGGAAATTACAACAGTCACCAAAACAAAGCATCTGGAATAATGCCTTGAATATTCGTCCTGAAGAGTTGTGGATTGATCCATTCGGCTGTCAACGAAAGACGTCGAAAACACGTCATAAGGTACATTTCTCACACATTAAAGACCAAACCGTCAGTAAAGTATCAGCATATCTCTGATTTATGAAAGTAATTATTAGTTGCACTGTTTTTCTGGTTAATCGTTGGGACAGAAGGGTCAGAGGTCAGATGGAGCAGCAGTGGTTGTCTCTTCTTTTAGCAGACATCAGTGGGGTGGATCTCTGCAGACAGAAGGGTATGAACCCAGTGTTTCCACTAAAGGAGGGTTGCTCTATCCACTGAGCTATGGTGCCAACACCCACAATCACTAACAGCTCGCGAAATTCTCCGAACGACCCCACCCTCCGAGCTATAAACTTAAATATGTTTCACAGGCAGATTAAACTCCATACCAAGAAAAATAGACGGCACATTGAGACCATCTTAACTCCTACCTGACAGGGCTAATCAAGTTAAGTTGTCTGGCTATGAAGCATCTTATACAACACAGGGCACAAAGATGTTCTCATGATATTCCCAAAAAGAAGGGGAGGGCCAAAGCTTCTAAATCCGCCCAACAGACCGCCGGGAATTAGTGGGTTTCGCGACACTAGCCATGAAATCTCTAACACACTAGTCAGCTGGCAGGCTTCCGTACACACACACACACACACACACACACACCTGGGATTACTCTGAAATGTGGCTGGCAGCCGCCGACGGGCTCATGTAGATCCAGCTGAATATCAAAACATATTCTGAGGGGATTTTCAGGATGGGTATTAACTGCCCCGCAACGAAAAAGAGCTCGGACACACAAAGGCTATACCTTAAAATACAGAGGCGTAGGAACACAGGAAATACCACCTCTTTAAAAAAGGTACATACTTTACATTTGCTGCACATATGGAGAGCAGAGAAAAGGGAGGAAGGCGATAGGACATGTGTCTCCAGTCTTGTGTTGAAAGTATTTCTTGCTCTCTACGCCGCAGAGATTCCTACTTTCATTCAGGGGGACGAATACACATATGTTAACACCTTCAAGAGACATTCTTTACCTACAAATACTACCACTGATTCTGAATTGAGCACACAATAAAGACGTAGCATAAACGGAGTGCCTGACACAACCCTATGCGCCACCTGAACACACAGACTCAACAGGAAACATGACGTCATCAAACGAAAATTAGGAATCTGACTAAAGTTACTTGGAGGTGTTTCGGGACACTTTTGCTTCTTCGAGCGTATCCAAAAGGCACTAAACATGCATCAGAGTACTGGACCATGTGTAAATACATTATGCAACACACTCATGCAATGTTAAGTGTGTTTAAAATATTCATTTAAGTCGCGAGAGGGGGAAAAAGTTACAGTTTCTGGGGCTTTATTAGACTTAGGCATTAAAAACGGTCTTGGTTGGGGGTTTGATTTTCCCGAGTCACTCATAAGGAACGTAAACACTCTTTGGATTAAGACACGGTGTAAAAATATCCATCACACTGATCCGTGAGGCATCTCTGAATGTTTGGGAGAAGCCTTCTTCACAACAGCTGGGCAGAACGCATACCCACAATGCATTGGAGCTATAAGTCCGAACTGACCCCATGTCCTAATTTAAACCTTTTGTTTACACAGAATAAGTCTTTTGCTCTTCCGATATAACTGCTTATTTCTGCAGCTGGCTAGTTGAGAGTTTCCGTGTGCCTTGCTCACGGGCCCCAAAATAGAAAATGATTTCTCGTTGACCTTCACAACTAACTTTATTTTTCCGAACGTTTCCCAAAACTATTGAAATACGACTGAGGATTTCAATGGCATCCTTTGGCCTCGATGCTGGCTGATGTGGGAATGTAACCGTATAGCTATAATAACAACATTAGCATCTAACAATTGTTTTAAATATGGATAAATCTGCCAAATACAATCAATATTTCCCAGAACACAAAGTGAAAAGTTGCCTAATTTGGTTAATGACAGGGTTCATACACTTTTTCACCAATGATTTTCAATGACCAAAATCCATGACCAAAAACACTTTCTCAGCAGTACCACTGAAAATGGTTTATTTGAACATGGAACAGGAAAATACGGGCTGCACGATTTTGGGGGAAAAAAATCTACCGTACTTTTCGGACTATAAGCCGCGACTTTTCCCCCCATCTTGTGTACAGCTAACGGCCACTAGGGAACCTCCTAAATCTATGGATGTTACAGGTAAAATTAACGCTTAACCTTTAACGCTACGGGCTCTAGGACCGGTCCGCGCCCGCCACCTTTAAGCGGCGGGCTCCAGCAGGAAAAGCTGGAGGCCGGAAAAGAGTGAGACAGGTAGCGCGCCAAAGTAAAAGTGGAACCGAGAGACGGAACGAGAGCAAGACAGACGGACGGTAGCAGACGGTAGCTGCTGCGGCTTATATGCAGGTGCGCTTTATAGTCCGGAAAGTACGGTAATTGCAATTTTTCTGACAAATATTGCGATATTTGTTTTTAAGCGACCCAACGGAAGTTTACTGTAAAATGCGGCCATATATCCGGCTAGGAAGGTCGCATCAACGTACTCCCGTCTCTAGCGCCCCCGCAGCCCGAGCTACGAGTGAAAGAACTAAACTTACATGAAACTTCCGTTGCTTTAAAGTCGAGCTTCAGTTTCAGACTCACCCTGTAATAGAAACACGTGATGGAGCGTCACTGACCTGACTCAGAAACCATCTAGGAAAGCTCCATTGGAAGCCATTTGGAACATTTTGTTCATTTGTGTGTATTAATTATACGTTTTTGTTTTTGTATGATTTTAGTAGAAGAGGAGGAGGAGGAGGAGGAGGAAGTTTCAAAAAGACTTGCCTGGTGATTGGATCAATCTGTCTATCACCTTCTATCATGGGCCAATTCTGATTGATTAACAATGGCTGGTACATGTGGAGCACAGCGCTTCTGATTGGTGTGGATGACTGACACACAAGAAGAACAACAACAACAACATTATTAAAAAAACTACTACTAGCTTCTACACGCTAAAGCAACTAAAATCTCTCACCGGCAGAACACCTCGTCAGTTAAATGCCATTAAACGTTTCATTACTACACCATACAGTATTTATTATCATAGTGTTACAATTTCAACTATTAGATCAAATGTAAATTATATTTGATGCAACTTTAGTTACAGTTCCATGACTTTTCCAAAACTTTTCCAGAGCCAGAAATCTGCTTTTTGAATTTCCATGACTTTTCCAGGTTTGTAATGACCGTAAGAACCCTGTAATGATCAGTCCCTAAAATATGATCGAAATCAGTAAATCCTCATATTTAGGATTTTCACAGATATTGAAGTGACTGTTAAATTGTATATATTGATTGTTGTGCTTTTAGTTATGTCTTTAATGTGTGCATAATGTATGAATGTGTCTGATTGTATATATACACATGTTTGTATTTTGTATTCCTCGGGATTGTGGGAAACTGTATTTCGATCTCTCCGTCTGTACACACAAGTCAAAGTCAACTTTATTGTCAATCTCAAAATACGTTTGGACGCACAGAAAGATCGAAATACTGTTTCCCAGAGTCCCGAGGTATAAAAAACTCACATTAAAATGCAAGAACACTCAATCATTATCCAAAATAACCGTTTAATTCAAACTGAAAGATTGACAATAAGGTTGACTAAGAATATATTACTATCGCGCTGACAGATAGCACAGTGTTTGAAGCGGGCGGCCCATATGTAGGGTACCACTTCACAACATTTCACGTAATGTCATCCCCTCATTTCAATCTGCACCTCCAAGAAAGTCACTCTCTAGCCCGAAAAATATCACAACTAATCAAAAGGAAAAGGAACTAGCTCGAATGGACACCGTTGCTGCTTTTCGGACACAATTATTTAAGCTGATTTATTAACAAAAACACACTTCAGAAGCCACACCGTAATTATTTCCCAATTGGATTTCTTTCTCCATGTCATTGCGGGTCTCTCATCTTCTCCTCTCCTTTCCTGTGTTGATACGGACGGCACACGTACTGGGTGTAAATCACAGTGAAATATGCAAGTTGCCTAATTTGGTCAATTATCAGTCCTAATGTCCCCGAAATATATGATTTACACCGATATAAACCAGCAAATCCTCATGTTACTAGCATGTTGCCGGATAGCACAGTGTTTAAAGCTGCCCATATGTAGGGTACCACTTCTGAACATTTCAGGTAATGTCATCCCCCCTTTTTCAACTCTGCATCTCCAAGAAAGTGCTAAAAATGCTAACCTAATCACTCCTAGCTCCCTTATTACTTATCCTAGGTGCACATCCATCGATTATGATCGCAAGGAGACACAGAATCTAACGGTGCCTACCTCCTCAACGCTGAAAGATGCAAACTCGCGATGTCATCAACAAAAACGTACATCAAAACAAGTGGTGCTAGGTAGCCCACAATGCTAACATGGCTTACCTTCGTCTTTGTCTGGTCTAAACTGGTCTTCAATGGCATTAAAACGATGCTGTAGTTAAATCCATAGGTTAATCCAATGTGTCTGCGTCCCCTTTGAAATGTTCTGATAATCCATAAGCAATACAACAGCTTTTCCGTTGCTTGATATCAGAGCAGCGATATTTCTCCCCTCTGCTGCAAGCTAGCATGCGCAGAGACGACACCTTACATGAGAGTCTATGTGACGATTTCCCTTGGATTCCATTGGCTCTGACGGTCAGAAAGAGATGTCACATGTCAAAATCGAAGAAGGGGGGCCAGAGATATGGAAAATCCACCCAAATGGCCCCAGAAGAGGGTTTTTTTTGCTAAATATGTCTAAAAATGTCACTTGTTTTGCATCAATCTTGATACAGGGTACTTATTATATGTTGTACTTTGGATTCCTAAAGCTTTTAGTCTACTAACCCATCATCCAAGGTTAGTTTTCACTATAAATACAAGATATTTTTTGGACGGACACTATAATTTACAGTTTTTTTACCATGTTCAATCTGAATTTTCTTTAAAATAAAAAACATCTATATTGATTCTGACTCTTCTACAACCAACTCACAGGTTTATCCTTACTTTGAGAACAAAGATTAGTAATGTAACCCTTTTAGGAGGGAAGATATGGTCATTTGTTCTGGGAATGTGCTTTTCGAGCCTGAAACCTGAAAAACAGGGCTTAAGAGGTTAACAAAAACACACTTCAGAAGCCACGCCGTAATTATTTCGCAATTGGATTTCTCTCTCCGTGTTATTGCGGGTCTCTCATCTTCTCCCGTGCTGATTATGGACGGCACGTACTGGGTGTAAATCTCTCTACTGCCATCCCTTAATCAGTTTTCTGATCTTGGAAATCTTTTACCATCTTATTCTGTAATCATTCCAGCTTTGCTTTGGCAACACATCAAATGGCGTGTCGGATAAGCCCATTGAATGTGAATTGACGTGTATCGACTGGCAGCTTTGGCTGGATGCTTGACAGACCAGACAAAACACGTTCTGTGGGAGAAATAAGAGCCGGAGAGAGTAAACGTTCACATTTATGCATTTTCCACACCCACCTTTAAACCATCCTTTCTTCTCCCACTCAATTACCCATTTGGAAAGACGTGAGGCACTTTCACGGCAAATACCCACAAAGCTTTTGCACACAAGAACAAACCAGCTGTAGCTTCCAAGAGTTACAAAACACCACGGAGAGCTCGGTTGCACCTGAACGCACAGGCAGGCGCCGAAGATAAAAGGGAACACAAACAACAAAGAGAAGAAGAATGAGACGTAAGAGAACGCACGACTCACCTGTGCGCTCGATGTAGTCGACACATTTATCGATGAATAGCGGGATTGGCCGGTCGGAAGTCACCAGATTCTGCAGGGGAACGCCGAAATAGTTGCTTTCCCAAGTTCTCCGGGTGGGCGGGTACAGAGGTTTGGTGGGTTTGGAGGATTTGGGCTATAAAAAGGGGGAGGGAGAACACAAGAAGAGGGGTGAGGTGAGGTGATAAGGAGTAAGGGAGGGGAGAGGGGGGAAGAGCAAGGAGGATGGAAGGGGATAAGGTGGGTAGGAGAAGTAAGAGAGGAGAGGAGAGATAAATGAGAGAGGAGAGAGGAGAGAGGAGGAGAGGAAATAAATGAGAGAGGAGAGGAGAGGAGAGAGGAGATACATGAGAGAGGAGAGGAGAGAGGAGGAGAGAGGAGATAAATGAGAGAGGAGAGAGGAGAGAGGAGGAGAGGAAAGAGGAGGAGAGGAGAGAGGAGATAAATGAGAGAGGAGAGGAGAGAGGAGGAGAGAGGAGATAAATGTGAGAGGAGAGGAGAGAGGAGAGGGGAGAAGAGAGAGGAGAGAGGAGAGGAAAGAGGAGGAGAGGAGAGAGGAGATAAATGAGAGAGGAGAGGAGAGAGGAGAGAGGAGGAGAGAGGAGGAGAGAGGAGGAGAGAGGAGATAAATGAGAGAGGAGAGAGGAGGAGAGAGGAGATAAATGAGAGAGAAGAGAGGAGAGAGGAGGAGAGGAGAGAGGAGATAAATGAGAGAAGAGAGGAGAGAGGAGAGAGGAGAGGAGATACATGTGAGAGGAAAGGAGAGAGGAGAGGAGATAAATGAGAGAGGAGATAAATGAGAGAGGAGAGAGGAGGAGAGGAGAGAGGAGATAAATGAGAGAGGAGAGGAGAAAGGAGAGGAGAGAGGAGAGAGGAGGAGAGGAGAGGAGAGAGGAGATAAATGAGAGAGGAGAGGAAAGAGGAGAGGAGAAATGGGAGAAATCAGGAAGTTAAGAGAGAGGAGAAACAAGAGAGAAAGAAAGGGGAAGTAGACATTTAGAAAAACATGAAATGGCAAGTTTGAAAATAGATTTTTAGGACATAAAAAAGGAAATGAGATGATTTAGAAACATCATATACAGAGCATGAAGGAATTAATGAAGAGAGAATCCAGGAGGAGGAGGAGGAGGAGGAGGAGGAGGAGGAGGAGGAGGAGGGTAGTTGGGGAATAGATCAGACACAGAGTTAGTGGGACGATAGCAGAGGGATGTTCGTGCGGAGGAAGGCGAACAGAGAGAAGACAACAACAGACCGTTATTCAGAGCAACGAGGAAGCTTTGATTTCCCACACGGCTCTGCTCTTCAAAGAGTTGTCATGCCTACGGCAGGCAGGCTCAACTCTAATTGGCCGGGACGGCGACTAAACACCTTCCATGTTGTACCGTGTGCTTCCTCCTCATTGCTCTCCTCTCTTATTATCACAGACGGTTTGAAATGTCACGGCGATGCCCCGCACTCGTGTGGCGGCGGCTGCTTCTACACCGATATGCCGGCTATTGTCTGACGCTGACAGTCCAATCGTGTGCTTGCGGGAAACGGACTAATGGAGCCGTGACTGCTTTGCTTAACACTGCCGTTGTTAAACAGCCCACTTCTTCGATTGTGTGTTTTCTTGTAACAACATTTAATTTGAAATCATATTGTATAAATTCAGACGAATGGGACTACGTGAAGCCGAGTGTGAATGCGTTCATGTAGCCCGGGCCTCCATTGGTTACGCTTTGTGATGTCTTTGATGTGATGTTGGTCTTTATTTGCAGGTCCCATTATTATTATTATTATTATTATTATTATTATTATTATTATTATTATTATTATTATTATTATTATTATTATTATGCGCCGCTTTCCACCTTCTACTCCAGTTGGACTCAGATGTTGCACTTTTCCGTGTTCATGTGATGTTTTGGTGGTGTTGTTGTTGTTGTTGTTGTTGTTGTTGTTCTTGCGTTTTGTTTCGTTTCTTTCCGTTAACTGTCAAATAAGTATTTTTTGTGTTTCTCTTATTATCCTAGGATACTGTTATGTTTGGCTGTGAATCAGAAAATATGAAGGACGGACCATCTATTTTTCTTTTGAGAAAGGGGCAGGTCATATAATGGCGCATTTCCACTGCAGGGCCTCGCTCGGCTTAGTACGGTATGGCTAGGCCTCGTTAGGCCAGGCTCACTTTATGCTGCGTTTCCATTACAGTTTAGGAACTGAGGCGGTAACTATAGTAACGCAGTGTAGGCGGAGCCGTGACGTCATCTTCAACGCGAACCACAAAACCAACATCAGCCGTTAGCCCTCAGAGCTCACAGCTCCTCATATCTGTTCAGAAACTAGACAGAAGTTAAACAAGTCCAAACCACAGACTGCCTGTGTCATGGAGAATACAGTCGCTGCTTTATTTATGTCTGTAGGCCGTTGTTGTGAGTGTGGACCGTCGGAGCATATACTGCGTTAGCTTAGCTGATCTCCATTCAGAAAACACGCATTTTAAAGGTGATTGTCTGCCGTCTGTCTGCAGACTCAAAGCATTAACTCATGGTGTTTACTAACCGGTATCAGTGTGTTGTTACTTCGGCATCATTTTGAAACGTGTATTACAATTAAATCACGGTCAAATATGTTCATCTTGTTGTAGTTGTAGCATTCTTGCCAGCGATTCTCTCTCTAGTTTAGCATACTCAGCCCGGTTGTTGGCCCGGAAAGAACCACGATTTTGTCGAGCCAGAACAACTGTGAAAAAGTACCCGCTAGCCGGGCACAGCACGCTTAAACCGCGCCGTAGTGGAAATGCGCCGTAACATTTATTTTCTTCTCCCTGCTCTTTTTCGGTCAACGGTGTGTTTACAGAGACAGGTTTTGTCAACACTAATTATACATGAAGTTGTGCATACCATGAACGGAACGAATACAAATGAAATGAAATATTGCTGCTTAAGATTAGCAGCATCTGAAATTGTGCAAGTTTGTCTAAACAAGGCTCAATGCAAGTTAATACAACTGTAATTTCATTTATTTATATACTTTGCTATGTTGTCTTTGTTGTGATCTTTTCTACTGTAGATGTGTCCATATTTGTATTCTTATTTTATTATATTGTCATGCCTGGACACATACAATTGTCTTTATATAGATGTGTGTTTTTCAACAGGGAAGCGCACTCCACAGCATTCGTCTCGTACGATAGGGGCTGTATTAAATGCTCTTCCTGTATCGTGTGTGCTCAGCCGTCTCCGAGCAGCCTTCAGAGAGTGCTTGTAAAGGATACGAAGGCATCTTATTATACAGACAGAGCCCTACTGTGTCGAACTGTGTGTCTTTTATAAAAGCTTGTATTGCTTTTATGGGGGGCTGTGAGGTGAGGCGGCTTAGACACCATGTCAGCCTGGGGGGGATCAATCAATTATCAAATTAGTTTATATTCACCGCGAGTCCATTTAAAAGAGGAATCAGCTCACGCCCACGCACTCTGCTCACGATACACTATCTCTCCTGCTCTTTCAGTTTCTCCCTCGTGCTCAATGCTCTGAAGCTCTCAACATCACACCGCTTTGTCTTCGAGTGATAGCATCTTTGACTTAGTGTCTTTGAGTGATAGCATATTTGAGTTAGTGTCTTTGAGTGATAGCATCTTTGAGTTAGTGTCTTTGAGTGATAGCATCTTTGACTTAGTGTCTTTGAGTGATAGCATATTTGAGTTAGTGTCTTTGAGTGATAGCATCTTTGAGTGATAGCATATTTGAGTTAGTGTCTTTGAGTTAGTGTCTTTGAGTGATAGCATCTTTGAGTGAGTGTCTTTGAGTGATAGCATCTTTGAGTTAGTGTCTTTGAGTGATAGCATCTTTGAGTGAGTGTCTTTGAGTGATAGCGTCTTTGAGTGTTAGCGTCTTTGAGTGATAGCGTCTTTGAGTGATAGCGTCTTTGAGTGATAGCATCTTTGAGTGATAGCATCTTTCAGTGAGTGTCTTTGAGTTAGTGTCTTTGAGTGATAGCATCTTTGAGTTAGTGTCTTTGAGTGATAGCATCTTTGACTTTGTGTCTTTGAGTGTTAGCATCTTTGAGTTAGTGTCTTTGAGTGATAGCATCTTTGAGTGAGTGTCTTTGAGTGATAGCATCTTTGAGTGAGCGTCTTTGAGTGATAGCATCTTTGAGTTAGTGTCTTTGAGTGATAGCATCTTTGAGTTAGTGTCTTTGAGTGATAGCATCTTTGAGTGAGTGTCTTTGAGTGATAGCATCTTTGAGTGATAGCGTCTTTGAGTGATAGCGTCTTTGAGTGATAGCGTCTTTGAGTGAGTGTCTTTGAGTGAGTGTCTTTGAGTGATAGCATCTTTGACTTTGTGTCTTTGAGTGATAGCATCTTTGAGTTAGTGTCTTTGAGTGATAGCATCTTTGACTTTGTGTCTTTGAGTGATAGCATCTTTGAGTTAGTGTCTTTGAGTGATAGCATCTTTGCGTGAGTGTCTTTGAGTGATAGCATCTTTGAGTGAGTGTCTTTGAGTGATAGCGTCTTTGAGTGATAGCGTCTTTGAGTGATAGCGTCTTTGAGTGATAGCGTCTTTGAGTGATAGCGTCTTTGAGTGATAGCATCTTTGAGTGAGTGTCTTTGAGTGATAGCATCTTTGAGTTAGTGTCTTTGAGTGATAGCATCTTTGCGTGAGTGTCTTTGAGTGAGTGTCTTTGAGTGATAGCGTCTTTGAGTGATAGCGTCTTTGAGTGATAGCGTCTTTGAGTGATAGCGTCTTTGAGTGATAGCATCTTTGAGTGAGTGTCTTTGAGTGATAGCATCTTTGAGTTAGTGTCTTTGAGTGATAGCATCTTTGAGTGATAGCATCTTTGAATGATAGCATATTGAGTGATAGTAACTTTGAGTGATAGCATCTTTGAGTGATAGCGACTTTGAGTGATAGCGTCTTTGAGTGATAGCATCTTTGAGTGATAGCGTCTTTGAGTGATAGTAACTTTGAGTGATAGTGTCTTTGAGTGATAGCAACTTTGAGTGATAGCGTCTTTGAGTGATAGCAACTTTGAGTGATAGCGTCTTTGAGTGATAGCGTCTTTGAGTGATAGCGTCTTTGTTGTCTGCTTTCTTTTGAACTATCCTGCTTGCTAAAATCGAGCTGACATTAAAACTCTTCAAAAGTCGGATTCATGACAAGAAATAACTCACCTTCTTCGGTTCTTTTGTCTTGTTCTTCTTCTTCTTCATCTTCTTGTCCTCCTGCTCGGGGTCGGAGGTGATGGCGGGGTTATCTATGCCACCTTTCCAGGGGTCTGCAGGGGAGAGTAATGGGTCTTCCTCGCTGCCTCGGTGGGCTCTTCCCTTTTTCTTTTTCTGCGTGGCAGGACCAGACTCTTCGCCATCGCTGTCCGATTGGAACCGTCTTTGGTAGGCCTTCGTTTTGCTGAACAGGATTTTAGAACGATGTTTGTATTTTGATGGCCGCCGTGCAGCCTGAGACTTTCTGTCAAACCCGTTCTCTTCCTCTCCTCCGTGGAGGCCGTGCAATCCACCGAAGGAGTTTCTTATTTTGACCAGGCGGCTGTGGGAGTCTTCGGGCACGGCGTATATATCGTCGTTGTGGTATCTGGACCTCAACAAGGTGTCTACTGGGTCTGCATAGTTGTCTGACGCATCCACGTCCTCACCGTGCGTCAATTGGCCGCGTGGGATCCTACGGTTGCTTTTCATGCCAGCTTCGATGGTTTTCAACAGGTTGGGGTCCAGCTTTTTGACATTAGGCTTGGGCAACACTGGTTTGGGCCGGACAGGTGGAGGCACTTTGTGGTTGCGCTCATGATCTCCAATCGGGGTGCTATGGACTGGGTACTCATTGCCTTCTAGGTCAATGCGGTACTTTGCCCGCTCGCTGGGTGTGGGGAGAAGCTGAACATCATCACCTATCGGACTGTAAGGCGGCGGGGCCTCGTTGTCATCATCAGATTCTGGGTAATAGGTGTTGTAAGCCGGGGAGTGGCTATGAGGCGAGGTGGGGAACACGTCTTCACTCGCTCCAGTGGTGCACTCCCGTGACGAACTGTCGTAAAGGAAGGAACTCTCAATGTTCGGCTTTTTCTCCAGCACTTCGTTGAAGAAGGGTGTAAAAACCTCCGTCTGCCGATGATACTGTGACAGGGAATAGAGGGCCGTGAACTTGGCAGCAATCTCTGTGGCAATGTGCTCCCCCTCCGTCATCAGCTCCTTGATGGCATCATTCTCAAAGAAGTCTGCCTGACTGTCTGTAATCGCCACCATCTGGACAGGGATCACGTCTTGGACCTCGGCCAAAAACGCCCGCAGCGTCGCCATAGAAGCCTTGCGTTTGGCCGAGTACACCAAGATGTAGCCGTGGACTAGTTCATCTTTGCGGACACCAATGGCAGTGTGGTAGGACAGGACGGTGACCTGGATCCTCCTCCTGCTGTCCCCGATGATCTTGTCTAGTATCAGTGTGTTGCTCTGGCCAGGCTGCCCGGCGCTACAGCAGTGCGAGTCTAGGAAAGGGGAGAGGATGAGGTCAACGCTGAAAGGATCCCAGCACATGGCGCACATGACTATCCTAAGATCTGTCTCTGACATGTCTTTGATAGATGGCAGTGGAGCCAAGACGTCAAAGTTATGCTTCAATCCCTCAAGTACCGCTCGAAGACCCTGCTTAACCTGGAACTCTGTGAATTTACGCGGAAAGGCCACAGAGGGGATGTCGACGAAGGTGCACTGCAGCTTGTTGGCCAGCTGTTGGCCTTGGTGCCTCAGGATGGGTATGTTTTTGCAAATATTATCCCTCTGATTAGCCAGGATTAAAATGAACGGAAGTGGCTGTGCAAACCTATCTCGTCTACTTTGTGCTATCTCTGCTCTGATTCTGCCTATGCAATCTCCAATGCAGTTGAGGGACTCTATGGAGTTGAACACACAAAAGCAGCCGTGTGGCTTGAAAGTGTTGACCCACGTATGGCTGAAGAGAAGCGTGGAATTGACATCCACGGGAAGAAGCTCCAGTTCGTAGATTTTCCCATCTAAGGTGTACTCGTCGTCTGTGGACTGAGCTCTGATCTCGTTGGCAAGTTCCTGCGAGAGACCCTCCCTTCCCAGGAGGCAGAGGTTGATCTTATCAATGTTGGCACTGCTATAGTAAAGATTAGAGCGTCCGTGGTCCAGCTGCACCAACCGGTTTGCTAAAACCTGCTCTACTTTCATGTCCACACAGTTCTGCCCACTCAGGCATGTCTCCTTAGTGGGGTGGTATACAAACCCGATGTGTTTGAGAAGGAGGGACTCTCTATCTGGGGCAAGTTTCTGCAGTGCTCTGTATCTGGGCTCCTCGTTCAGCACACAGTGAATCTCACTCATTTTGTCGCAGCTGGGCGTGGCGTTCAGATCCAAGTCATAGAAAAGCTCAGCATGCTCAAAAAGCATTTCCTGAAAATCCTCTTTGGCCCTTTCAACTATTTCCTGCTGGTGTCTACAGTAAACATCCCTTCGGTCTGATTCCGAGATGTACTTGTAGGCCTCGTCCTCCATGACGAAGCACATGACTTCCTCCCAAGGCTGCCCTGCACTGATAAAATGAACCCTATCCAGTGTCTTCTTGAACCTATCTTTCATCTCGCCCCTTCTCTTCTCAGACAGCAAGTGCTGGACGTGGTTGTGGTAAATTCTCTCCCCGTCAGGTGTTTCGAGGAGGTCAAAGGGTATCCTGCGATCGCTGATGTCGATATGGTCGGTCTCATCCCACGGCGTTTTCTCCAGAACGACGAACCAGTACTGGAAGTCGGTTCTGTTCCGGATCACACTCTGCGCCTCGGGCCAGGAGAGGTGCTCGACCTCGTCCAGGTTGTTGAGGAGGTTGTTCAGGGTTTTCGGTAGCGTCGTCAGGTACTCTTCCCTCCTTCTCCGGATGTGCTCCTGCTTCAGTTGTGCAATGTGCTTTGTGAACATGTTGCGTGCTTTCCTGGTGCCCTCCAACGTGATGAAATCATCGTAGTCGGACTGCCCCTTCAGATTATTACTCACCGTTGTCCACGTGGTGTGGTAATCTCTCACCGTGTGCTTCATCACCTTCTCAAATCTATCAGTTAACGAGGCTACGAGATGCCGTTGGGTTTTATAGGCGTCCAGGTACGGCACCGTTTTCGGCTTCCCCCTCGTTTTATCCAGCTGCTGGATTAGGACGTTGAAGCAAACTTCTACGTTGATGTTGCACCGTGCCGACGTTTCAATTAGCAGCAGGTTCTTCTTGTTGGCAACAAAGGCCTGCAGGTCCCTCAGATGCTGGTCCACATACTCGTCGCATTTTGTGGCAGCGATGACGATGGGCTTCTTTGACTTGACAATTTGGGAGTACACGCTGTTGACAAACTTCATCTGATCTTCAAACTTCCTATTGCAACCCTTGCTAATATCGATACAGAGCACAAAGCCGTCGATGTTTAGCTTTCCATCGGGCATCTGCCTCTGCTCAAAGTCCTGCTCCAAGCCCAGCTGGTCCGTACAGATGTACATTAGCTTTTCCGCCGACTGGAGCTTTGACGCCGCCGCCCGTTTGGTGTACGGCTGCAGGTTCGTACTCCGATGCGGAAGAAACGTCTGGTCATCGATAAACTCCGTCTGTTCAATGACTTGTAATTTACAGTCCAACCCATCGTCGCCTCGATGCGCCACTTCCCCCCAGTACAGGAAGTGGTCATTGTTTACAACTCGTCCCCCAAAGTCTATTGTGCTCAGAACTGAGGTGTGCTCCGAGTAGTAGCTGTCCGCATTGGGGCGCATGTACCGGTTACATAGGCAGGACTTGCCAACGCCACAGTTCCCCTTCTCTTTCTCCGTCCCCGAGAGGCCAACCACACTGAGGGCGAATGTCGGGGGGCGTGCATCCTTGTTCTTGGCCATTATTTCCCCCCACGCATCGCTGACTTGGTCACTTCCGGGAAAAAGGTCAAGATATCATTCCAGGTCTGCTCGTCAGTGGTACAGGGGCACGTTCATCCCGATTTCCCTCGGCAGTGGTGTATCCCCCTCCAACTTCGTATCTCTCTCTCTCTCTCTCTCTCTCCACTTCTGTCCTGGGTCTTCTTTGAGCTGCGAGAGAACAGCCGGCTTCCCCTTTTATCACCTGCCTGCAAGACATGGAGTTTACAATTAGGAAAAGATAAAACAAACTAAAACATATTGGCGCTGATTTGTCCTCCGAGCCCTTTAGTCTCCTTATCACAAATAACATAATTAGCTTTTTGTTTCCCTGCGCATCCCTCTAGGACATGTATGTACACGGTGTGGTACAACAAATCAGACATGCTAATCAGGCATTACAGAGAGTTATCGGGAAATTATACAACGGTACACATTATCACAGGACAAAATAATCCCTCCTAAATCGTAAAAGCTTAACAGAAAGGCTTTTGATCAGCCTTTCATGTATTAGTTACAGCGTGAGCTCGTCTTAAAACATTACAGTTGTAGGTTTCTAATCTAAAAATATGATTTTTTTTTACCACAATTTCTAAAAAGGACTTTTTGGACGACAAAGGGAGATTCGTATAAAAGAAAGGGAGAGCGATTCAATCCGGGGCCGTGTGCAGCAATGCCACTTTCCTCTCGCAGAGGAAACGAAGAGCTTTCAACCAATTTGTGCCGAGGCAGGATAAAAATGGCATGCAACTCCAGGCCTTTGACAGCCACTGACCTAGAAATGATGTGCGTCCCCACGAGAAAGAAACGGAACATAAATCAGTTCACAGATTTGTTATCGTCGTCGGCACACGATGAGGGTTGAACGTATTATCCTGATTATTCTGCCCGTCGTCCTCTTAAAGCTTTACTTTCTAGTTGTGACTAATCCTAATTGGCCCTCTTCATTATGTGTGAAGGAAATCATTTAGCTTCTTGCTCTGTATCTTTTCAACACAACAGCAATGTTTAACCTGTTAAGCCCGAAGGCCCCCGCCGACGGGGGCCCTGATTTTTTTGTATACACACTCACACAAATATTTTTAATATTTTTTTAAGAATCTTTTTTTAATGGAATGAATACCTATAGTGATGATTCAATGTAATACAATGATTTTTATAGTCTGGTATCTGAAAAAGGTCAAATGGCACTGATGGAACCAAAGTGCCCAAATGTGCCCAAAGCTTATTCCGCCTGGACTTTATTTTCATAAACCTCTCTAAAAAGGTCAAATGTCACTTGTTTTGCCTCAATCTTGATACAGGGTACTTATGATATGTTATACTTTGGATTCCTGAAGCTTTTAGGCTACTAACCCATCATTCAAGGGCTGGTCTTCACTATAAGTAATGGGTTTTCTTTAGGCGGAGACAGGAATTTACATTTTTTTGCTATGTTCCATCTGAATTTACTCTGACACAGAAACATCTATATCGATTCTGACACTTCTACATCCAACTCACAGATGTAACTTTGCTTTGACAACAACAATTATTCATATAAACCTTTTAGAAGTGAAGTTACAGTCATTTGTTCTGGGAATGTCATTTTCGAGCCTGAAACCTGAACAACAGGCTCGGGGTTTAATTAAGGAATATAAAGTAAAGGTTCAGTTTGAAGTAGACAGTTCTTCATTCGAAGCTTCTATTACACAACGTTTTGGTGCCGAAACGTTGTGTAATAGAAGCTTCGAATGAAGAACCGTCTACTTCAAACTGAACCTTTACTTTATATTCCTTAAACAGTTTCCAAAAAGAACGGTGGAAGACAGAGAAAATGCACTCGACATGCTCGTATTCAATTTTTCATAACAGGAAGCAGACAGAGGAAGGGACATACTTGCACTTCAAAATAAAAGCATTTCTTGTGAAACGTACCTTTTATATATATATCCTTTATTTTGTAATATATATATCCTTTATTTAACCAGGTAAAAAACTCATTGAGATTAAAATCTCTTTTCCAAGAGCGACCTGGCCAAGAGGGGCAGCATGCACAAAGTTACAACAGATAAAACACAGACATGAAAGGCAGACAGCTGTACAACACAAATACAACGGCACGTTAGCCGGTCGATATGCGAAGTAAAACAAACTATTAAAATCATTCAAAAACTGGCAACATTTAAAACGATTTCAGGATATACGAGCACTCACATCGACCAATGGTGTCGTGTCCTCTGTCCTTTAAGATGGACCTGAATTCCCCCATAGTGACTACATCTGAGAGTTTCAGCTCCTCCTGTCCCAAGCTGTGGGGCAGCATGTCTAACAGCTGCTTTACCCAGTTTTGTTCTCACTGTAGGAACCAGCATCTGAGCGCAGGCCATATGGACTTTCTTTTTGACACATATATGTGCAAATAATAACTCATATCAAATAATCAAATGTTTTACTGCCTTAAATAAAACAAGTTACAACAAGCGTAAAATAGCTGCATGAGTGTTAAAGTAAAACATGTTGCATGTGCTGGTCGTTTCTATCTGGGATTGTCACAGTCAAATAAGCCTTAACTCTCGCACGACCTAACGAGAGGCTGATAGCTGCGGAGAATTGCAGTCATTGTTGTGTTTTACAGAACGATGGCAATCAGCCAGTGGATTTGCCTGCGTGAGCTGGAACCGCGAGCTGCAGCGCGACGCCTGAGAAGCTGCACCAGTCGAAACTCGTTGCCCGACACGAGGCAGTGAGGTTTCCCCCGGCTGTTTACAGAGGCCAAGGTGATGAGGTCACCTGTGCGGCGGGTTTTGTGCAAGGAAAGTAGACTTCTGGGAGTTGAGCACATCCAAAGCCTTCTTTAGAAACGAAGCTAAATGTGTGGAACTGTCTTCAGAAGACGTGCGGTAATCTAGTACTTCACAGGGAGATCAAATGACGTCTTTGCTGTTGTGTTAACACTATACCTGAAGAATCAGAAGCAGGTTTATCACCAGGTAGGGTTGCACTTACGAGGAATTTGACTAGGTGTCATGGTGCATACATATTTACATTTACATTACACTGCAATTAGGGGTGTAACGGTATCCGTATTCGTCCCGGACGTCGCGGTTCGGCGCATGCAGTCACACGGCGAATACGCCTTTTTTTACGAGTGGGACAAAAGTCTGTCACTCAGGGCGGCATTACACTATATATATAATCCAGCTAGAAGACCCACCCGCTTCTTTTGAATCAGTGTGTGGGAACATTTCGGGTTCCCTGTGGACCACAACAACGACGGGGTGCGAGTCGTGAATCGGACGAGGACGGTGTGTCGGCGTTGTTCGACAGCGGTGCGGTATGCTAGTGGAAACGCGTCAAACATGCTCAATCCCACCCGAGTCAGTCTCAGTCCCCAGCGAGAGGGTTTGCTCGACGGCAGGTAACCATAGTTACCGCCAACAGATCTGCCCTCACTGCTGACAACGATAGAGTAAAGCTTGAGTGCCTTTATTTAGGCGTAATGGCCTCACACACTCACAAGTTCATTACACATGTTAGACATTGCTCCTAAAGGTACAGATTTTATTTAGTTTTATATTTATTTTATATGTTGACATCAGGAGATGTTCTACAGTTCTGTATTGCCTTTGATTGAAACACTTTCTTATTATTTATTTTAATATGTTCAAGACATTCTTTTTAGTTGTTCAGCTTTTTGAACCTTTTTGTTTGACATCAGCCAATATAAATAATATGGCCATCTGTGTGTGTGTGTGTGTGTGTGTGTGTGTGTGTGTGGTTTGTTTTTAACTGTGTAATACAGTTAATGATTCCAAATGTTAGAGTTCCTTATTTTCACACCAAAACGTGCACGACTGTTACAAATAAATATCAGCAAAATAAAAATTATGCATTTGGGACTTTTCTTTGCTTGTCCTCGTTGTACCGAACCCGTACCGACCCGTGAGCCCCAAACCGAGGTCCGAACCGACCCGTGACTTCTGTGAACCGCTACCCCCCTAGTTGCAATGGAACTGAATAAAATATGGAATCAAAATAAATCGGCAGCAATGAGAGAAGGAAACAGATATTGTCGTACTTGTGGAAGTGCAGTAATCTATTCCAAAGAGAGATCCAATAACGTATTTGCTGTTGTGCATAACCTCAGGGTAAACGAGGCCGAAGAGCCCCCAGGAGATGTCCCTTTAATGTTTAGTCAGCTGATATATAACACTACCACCTCAGACAAGAAGCCCATTCTCCCTCCGACGCACCCAGGACACGAGATGACGTCGGCGAGGACACTGACAAGCAGGTTTGTCAGGTTTACAAAGCAGCCAGCGGACGCTACAAAAGCTACGGTTCTGCTGCTTGAAGCTGATCCTCGCCGGCGACCAGGAATAACTGAGCTTTAATGAAGAAACACACGACGTGCACGTGCACGTGCACTTTGAAGGGACACGAAAGCAAGGTATTATACTACTGACTGTTGACGAACCAACAAGACGTCGACAACTTGCCTTCTTTCAACGAGCGGTGACACTGGTACTAATTAGGGATGCACGATATTGGTTTTTTGAAACCGATACCGATAACTTCCTGCTTCTCAAGACCGTTACCGATAATAAAAAAAAATGTACGCCACTAATTATTTTAACACATTTTTGTCCTCGGCCGCCCCGTAGCTTCAGAGCGCATCGAGTTTAAAATACCATCTGCAAGCTGATGCTGACAGCCCCGCTCCTGCCGCCCGCTTGAGGCAGACCACACTTCCACGCTCACCGACTGGCCATCTGGAGGACCGGGAGGGTGTGTGTGTGTGTGTGTGTGTGTGTGTGTGTGTGTGTGTGTGGCCCGAGCGAGCGAGAGAGAGACCTTACGTGCATTGTTGTTGTTAGCATCTGGTGCTAGCTAGCTGCGCTAACGGATATAAGGAGCTGTTTAAATGAAAACAGAGGAGCGACATTTCGCCACAACTGCGCCGAGCACTTGACTTGATGCAGGAAGCAGACAGCGGGACGTTGTAGGAGAAGTCAGCACACTCAGCACGGATACATGAACATGATTACAGCTTCCAGGCAGCTCCCGTTCGAGCATATGCCTGGAGTTGGACATAGCTCACACACACACACACACACACACACACACACACACACACACACACACACACACACACACACACACACACACACACACACACACACACACACACACACACACACACACACACACACACACACACACACACACACACACACACACACACACACACACACACACACACACACACACACACACACACACACACACACACACACACACACCACACACACACACACACACACACACACACACACACACACACACACACACACACACACACACACACACACACACACACACACACACACACACACACACACACACACACACACACACACACACACACACACACACACACACACACACACACACACAGTATTGTATTATTGTCTTTGTACGCTATTAATACTGGTATCGGGATGACGTCATAATTCCTAATATCGGACCGATAATTATCGTGCATCCCTAGTACTAATAAACATTTGGAATCGTTATTTGGCAAAAGACTCAGACCCTCAAATACAACAACTGAAATCTATGAATATTGTGTTGATCGACGACCCAACAGATTGCGACAGCCCCCCTCTGACCCCCATCCGAAGTGTTTGAGCAGACCATTCGATTCAAACATCTGTTCTGCATTATTGTCGGCCAACATCAAGTTCTATTTCCCTTTTGTCGACACACGGGGTCCCTACAGGACTCACGAGGCGCTTTCACACCCGAGTACTTTTCCCAGTATAGTTCCGAAAATGCGCGTTCACACCAAACAAATCCGGAACTAGAAATTAGTCCATCAGAACCTTTTCACCCCCTTTTCCGTCCCGCTAGAGAGCAGGGACTTTCGTGGGAGAAAAAGGTTCCCATTTCTGATTGGCTGGGCGGATTGCAAACCACGCCCCGTAAAACTCCCAAAAAAGTTTTGTGAAGCCGCCATTTTATTATCCTCGCATTAGCATTATTAGCATTAGCATTATTAGCATTAGCCCAGCGCAGAAACGCAGAGAGACTAACTTATGGCAACACAAAAGAAAACATGGGAGCGGTGGAGACGAGGAGGTGTCGGCGTTCTGGCGATTTACTCTGAAGGCTTCAGTAGCAGCTGCTGGGACTCCCAGCAGCTGCTACTGAAGCCTTCCCCAACTCCGGGGACTTCCGGCCGGGGACTCCGGGCGGCAGTATACGCCGTGAAGTGGTTTTCGGCCTGCCAGTAAACCCAAAGCAGAAGAAGAAGAAGAAGTGACGTCAGCGGCTTCATTTGACTAACGGTACGTCCACACAGCAGCTTTTCAAAAATCTTGGAAATCTTGGAACTGGGCGTGTCTGAAAGCTTGGGGATTTTTTGCGAGCAACGCGACCAACAACCAATCACATGAATCTCCCGCCCCCGACATACAAAGCGGAAAAAAAACGTGGATTTTATGCGAGCAATATATATATATATATATAAACTCCCCAAACAGGCGAAACCCTACCAGTTCCCCCCACTGCCTCTGCCCCCTCCCTCCATGCCGGTTCCTCCGGTTTGTGTCCCGTTAATAGTTCTGGTCGTAAAGAACCGGGTGATTTGCTCCCGTAACTTCTCGTTTGGAATATGAGGAAATGAACTGCGGTCTGGCTCTCCCTGCTTACACGCGGTTTGATTGGCTAGCGCTTCTACTGTCAGATTTGCATAAACGTGTTTGATTGCAGCTCAGCTTCAAAAGTTGAACATTGCTCAACCGTAATCCTCACTCAGGGACTTATTTTCCGGTGTGAACGCGATCGGTACTTAGTTCATGGGAACTAAAGAGTTCTGATGAACTAAGTACGGCGAAGTACTTGCTGTGAAAGCACCTGTGGATAGCTGCTAACACGTATGGAGAGAGGAAGGGTAGCAGAGCTAGTCAGTTAGCTGTAAACACCCAGATGGAGCCTCTTATAACTGCAACACATCACAGCTGAAACGTGTGCAGCACAAGTAGCTAAAAGTAGCCTCATGATTAGTCTATTCACTGCGGGGGGGGGGATTAAGGTATCACTTGGCAAGCTGGTTTTAGAGATGACTAAATGCTGTAAAGCCTCAAACCCAGCGGACACACTGCCAGAGACGGCAGACCTTTCAAAGCTGCACCCAGCAGAATGTTTTAGGTAAAGAAATAAACTTATTTTTCTCAGTCTGAATCTCGAAGAGGGGCTCCAACAGAGGAAAGGCTCTCGGCGTCTTTAGATGAGGTGCCACGGGCTCGTTATGCTCCCCTTCCCTGGAAGACATTCTGATCCTGAGTACAGACAAACCCACTCCCACTGGAAGACATGAATCAAAGCTTAGAAGTAAACTCCAAGCTGCGTCCTTTGAGGCAAAATGGAGCTCTACAGACAGACAGAAAAAGTTGCCCTCTTTTCTGACTGTAAATCACGACCCTCACAGGATTACTGGGTACTCACTTTCACATTTTGAAACCATTACCTGTCACTGGCATTTTTCAGCTGCAGGCACTTTTAAATGTCAGCCAACCCATCATCAGGAATGCCGGAGGTGTACATCAAAAGCATCAACAAGCAGACGCTCTGAAATCTGAAGTGAAAGCCTCTCTGCTGTAAAGTGTGTCGTCTGAGCGAAGGCCATCCCATAATAAGGAATCCTCCTGCTTTTCTTTTTCACCGTGCAATTGCTCAACAAAAGATCCACGCCAGTAAAAACAAAGCTTTGTTTACATCGATGACTTTAGTGCAAAGCTATGCGAGGCACCAGGCAAAGTATTTCATGGAACATTATTTATTTTCTGGATCAGATTCAGACCTGAGCATCTGTCCATCCATCCATCTATCTATCTATCTATCTATCTACCTCTCTCTATCCATCTATCTACCTACCTCTCTATCCATCCATATATCTATCCATCTACCTACCTACCTATCTACCTACCTACCTATCCATCCATCCATCTATCCATCTACCTACCTACCTACCTACCTACCTACCTACCTACTTACCTACCCATCCATCCATCCATCTATCTACCTACCTACCTACCTACCTTTACATTATTTATTTTCTGGATCAGATTCAGACCTGAGCATCTGTCCATCCATCCATCTATCTATCTATCTATCTATCTATCTACCTCTCTCTATCCATCTATCTACCTAACTCTCTATCCATCCATATATCTATCCATCTATCTATCTATCTATCTATCTATCTATCCATCTATCCATCTACCTACCTACCTACCTACCTATCCATCTATCCGTCAATCTATCCATCCATCTATCTATCTATCTATCTATCTACCTCTCTCTATCCATCTATCTACCTACCTACCCATCCATATATCTATCCATCTAACTATCTCTCTTTCCATCTATCCATCCATCTATCCATCTACTTTATCTACCCATCCCTTTATCTACCTATCCATCTACCTATCTATCCATCTACCTATCTATCCATCCATCCGTCCGTCTATCTATCCATCTCTCTATCTACCTCTCTATCTATCCATCCATCTCTATCGGCCATAAGACTGTCAAACACTAGGGATGGGAATGATTAACCGAATATTCGAAATGTTTCAGGTATTCGAATAAGAGGTATTTTTTTTTATGGGAGGGGTGCCTACATTGATTACATATCATCAAATGGATTAATTAAATGTATACGACGGTGCCATTTTCAATATCTTAAGAAAAAAATCAAAGAAAACATTATATTTATATTGTATAGACTATCCTTGCACTGTTTTAACTATTGTATTGTGTTGCTTTGTTGGAGGAGCCTGTGACCTCAGATCTTCATTGTCCCTGTAGCTATGTACACATGACAATAAAAGCTTGAATCTTTCATCTGTACATCTGGTCTCAACGCACGACTTTACAGACATGCCTATTCATTTGAATCGACACTAATAAAGCTGATCTCAACATCTCAAGAGCATCCATCTTGCTCGTTATTGGGACAGAAGTTGTTACGGCTGCTATTGGCAACAGCAACCACATTAAAATAATGTTTCCAAACAACATGTTCTACCTTCACCACAGCTGATATCCAAATTAATTTTAACAGCTTTGCTTCCAACACAACGAGGAGAAAACCCCCCGAACAGACCAAATCTAATTATTCACGAGTCCTTGAATACGCTAAAGTGAGATAATGAAAGAAATAGATTGATTTATCGTGCGAAACTAAATTGTATACGACCCTGTGTGTTTCTGCTGCTGTAGAATATGTCTATATTTCTGATGCTGTAGTTTATTAGTCATTTAAAGAACATCCAAATGATCTGTAATATTTTGTATTCTTTGTGATATTTGTCTTTTCTACTGTAGATATGTAATTGCCTTAACACGGGGCTGCTGTAATAAAATCATTTTCCAATTGTGGATCTATATATCCATCCATCCGTCCATCTACCTACCTATCCATCCATCCATCCATCTACCTACCTATCCATCCATCCATCCATCTACCTACCCATCCATCCATCCATCCATCCATCTACCTACCTATCCATCCATCCATCCATCTACCTACCCATCCATCCATCCATCCATCCATCTACCTACCTATCCATCCATCCATCCATCCATCTACCTACCTATCCATCCATCCATCCATCTACCTACCTATCCATCCATCCATCCATCCATCCATCTACCTACCCATCCATCCATCCATCCATCTACCTATCCATCCATCCATCCATCCATCCATCTACCTACCTATCCATCCATCCATCCATCTACCTACCTATCCATCTATCCATATTTAATGCAATAGAAGAATGGCCATATTTTATATCACCCCAGTACCCTGAAACTTGGTCTGCATATATATATATATATATATATATATATATATATATATATTTGACTTTTTCGATCTGTTTTATTTTCTATTTTGATCCGTTTATGTTGTATATTTGTTCATGTTCTACACATGATGTGCAATGTCGTGTTTCAACACGCTGCTGTCACGAAATATATCCCAATTGTTGGATGAATAAAGTATATTGTATCCATCAATCCATCTATTTAAATTAACAGTATATACAATAGAATAAAGGCCATGTTTATATCACCACAGGACATATATATTTTACTTTTTCAATCTGTTTTATTTTCCATTTTGATTTGTTTATGTTGTGTCTATTTTCTACTGTTAATTATGTGCAATGCCCCGTTTTAACATGCGTTTGTAACCAAAACATTGCCCAATTTTAGATGAAATATCTTATCCATCTATATATATATGTAACAGTATATGCAATAGAAGAAAGGCCATGTTTTATATCACCCCAGTACTCTGAGAGGTGTGCTGTGGCTGCAGAAAACCCAGTATCTGATTGAATCAAAGCAGGAGTGTCCCTTTAAAGAGAGTTTGGCTCATGGAGCTGCAGCAGTGTCCGATGCAAATGACATGCATGTCTGCAGGACAAGCCCGCTGACTCCTGCATCTGAACACCACATACACACTGCATAAGTTGCTCGTGTTAAAGTGTCTTTTCAACGTGTCCTTATAGCTCAAATCATTACAAAAACAACCTGGTTAATGTTGGACAATCCAGATTATCACTCCTGGATGTGACCCTGCATCCACCCATGCTAATGTTAGCGATTAGCAGGACATTACGGTTCAAAAACAACCCAGAAACTTCTAAAATAACTCGATACTGTGCTTTAAACTAACTGGAATAAGAGATGAAAGCAGGCTCACCGTGAAGGCTCTTAACTGGATGTCAGCACAGTCATTAAGACATTAATCTTTTTTTTAATTTCCACAGTAATTGTCCATTTGAGCCCCATTTGATGTCAAAATGAAACCGATAGAATAGGGGTGGATATCACGTAAATCATCACGCAGGACGATGAAAGTGAGTTATGGCTAATGAGTAAGTTAAATTAAAAACCAACATATATGAATGCACCGTAGCTAATACTCGGAACCACAGCATTTGATACGGCAGTTATTACACCCTCCTGGAGGTAAAGGGCATAAAAAGGCCCGGTTTGGCTCTGATTCTCCGGGATAAGAGGAAGAAAAAAACCCACCTTTTCCAAATCCCGATTAGCTACCAAGCTATGTTAGCATTGCATGCCAAAAGCGGGTGAGGAATAGTTAGCTTGTTAGCATTAGCTACACCAAACCCAGTCTAACGTTCGGGGAGAAAACGGGTTAAAACAACAAATGGGGGTTTGTAAAAACATCCCGCATTCACATTAACACCCCTACAATGACTAGTGATGAAGAAACGGTTTGGTTGAACTCGGAATACATCACTATTAAACCTAGGTTTCGCCCATAGAAGACAATCCTAGCAAAAGATAATGAATCCCAATCCCAGTCCAAATACATTCCCCTACCCACCTTTTAACATGGTCGCTCCCAGATCCACATACCACGGAAAAGAGGAGAAAGCATTCCCACAATTTACAAGGCAAGAAAACTCCTTTTTAAAATCCACAATCTGCGATGTTTAGTGTCCTCCGCGAGATCCGAAGTTGGGTTTAGTTGATGGGTTAAGTCCTGTACTTCCAATCGGCCGGTTAGCCTGTATTTTCTTGTGTATTTTCGGTGTTGTTAGTGAGGTATGCGCTGAAAGCTGAAACCTTTCCTCTGCGCTCCCTCCCCTCTTTCTGCCAGCAGTAATGGCGACTCTCTCTCTCTCTTCCACTCCCCACTGTGTGTCTATGTCGCTCGACCTTTTCCATTCAGCCCCTCTCTCTCTCTCTCCCTCTCTCTCCCTCTCTCTCTCTCTCTCTCTCTCTCTCTCTCTCTCTCTCTCAACACACCTGATTATATATCTCATGTCATGTTTAATGCAGTATTTTCTTGTTATATTTTTTATAAAACATATTGTGGTTTGGGATTTAAGATGTCCAATGTTATATGTTATATGTTATATGTTATATGTTATATGTTATATGTTATATGTTATATTCTATTTCAATTACTGCTTTATATTATATTATATTTTGTCTTGTTATTATAGTGTTCTTAAAATAGTTTTCTATCTGTGTTTTTTATTTTTCATTATTTGTGTGCACTCTCTCTCGCTCTCTCTCTCTCTCTCTCTCTCCCTCTCTCTCTCTCTCTCCATCTCTCTCTCCATCTCTCTCTCTCTCTCTCCCTCTCCATTTATCTCTCTCAATCTCTCTCCCTCTCTCTCTCTCTCCACCTCTCTCTCAATCTCTCTCCCTCTCTCTCTCTCTCTCTCTCTCTCTCTCCTCTCTCTCTCTCTCTCTCTCTCTCCTCTCTCTCTCTCTCTCTCTCTCTCTCTCCATCTCTCTCTCCATCTCTCTCTCTCTCTCTCTCCCTCTCCATTTATCTCTCTCTCTCTCTCTCTCCCTCTCCATTTATCTCTCTCAATCTCTCTCCCTCTCTCTCTCTCAATCTCTCTCCCTCTCTCTCTCTCTATCTCTCTCTCTCTCCATCTCTCTCTCTCTCTCTCCTCTCTCTCTCTCTCTCCCTCCCTCTCTCTCCCTCTCTCTCTCAATCTCTCTCTCTCCATCTCTCTCTCTCTCCATCTCTCTCTCTCTCTCTCCATCTCTCTCTCTCTCCCTCTCTCTCTATCTCTCTCTCTCCATCTCTCTCTCTCTCTCCCTCCCTCTCTCTCTCTCTCTCTCTCTCTCCATCTCTCTCTCTCTCTCTCTCCTCTCTCTCTCTCTCTCTCCATCTCTCTCTCTCCCTCCCTCTCTCTCTCTCTCTCTCTCTCTCCTCTCCATCTCTCTCTCTCTCTCTCTCTCCATCTCTCTCTCCATCTCTCTCTCTCTCTTGTTAATTAACCCTTTAAATCCTTGACTCTACGATTCTCTGTCATTTGAGCCTCAGAATAAGGTTTATTGACAAGGAGGTTGCTTTGATCTTTTGGGTCTGAAATAAACATTTTAAAGGGAAATAAAAATAAATGGTCAAGTATTTATATATATGACATAATGTGCTATAATAAATAGGTATAACAGAAACTCAGGGAACGTATAGCTGCTGCATTTCACCACTCTTTTAATCATTAAGGTCATCAGAAAACTATATTTCATGTTCATACTCTCTTTTGGTGTCACGGTAAATCTCACGTCTTATAATAATAATAATAATAATAATAATAATAATAATAATAATAATAATAATAATGACGCTCAAAGACGCTTAAACATCATGTCCTTAATAATTATAGTTTAAACCACAACATGGACCGTAATGAATAGAAATCCTGCAGCCGCTGTTAGATGATGAAGATGATGAAGATGATGAAGATGATGGAGTGTTAGTGCAGTGAAAACCCTTCATTTATATTTCCGTTGTTCGGATCAATGTGCTGCTGATTCCAGTGGCTTCCCTCGAGAGCGACGCTGTGTTAACGAGGCTCAACGACTCAGATACAAGACAACAGACTCGGCAGGCGTTCGCTCCGACCGCCTGCTGAGTCGGCCGTTTCTCCTGATCAGAGTTCCGTCGTTGAGGTCGACGAGAACAGATTCACATCGTTCAACGTTCCAAACTCGCGTTGGTTTCTCACAGCGTCTCTGGATAGTGTGTGTCTTCACTCTCCGTCCTACACGGCCTGTTGGAGCTCCTGTCCCCCCCCCCGTGAGCCCAGTGGCCGTCTGCGAGACAGCGAAACCCAGCCCGAAACCAGCCCGAACACACACACACACAGCCTGGCTGGGAGTTTGCCGCATCCCGCCGTCTCAGGGAGGAGAAATCGGCGGAGCTGTAGCTGAGAAAAGATTGAGTGTGTGTGTGTGTGTGTGTGTGTGTGTGTGTGTGTGTGTCTCTGTGTGTGTGTGTGTGTGTGTGTGTGTGTGTGTCTCTGTGTGTGTGTGTGTGTGTGTGTGTGTGTGTGTGTGTGTGTGTGTGTCTCTGTGTGTGTGTGTGTGTGTGTGTGTGTGTGTGTGTGTGTGTGTGTGTGTGTCTGTGTGTGTGTCTCTCTCTGTGTGTGTGTCTCTGTGTGTGTGTGTGTGTGTGTGTGTGCGCGTGTGTGTGCGTGCGTGTGTGTGTGTGTGTGTGTGCGTGCATGCGCGTGCGTGCGTGCGTGTGTGTGTGTGTGTGTGTGTGTGTGTCTCTCTGTGTGTATGTGTGTCTCTGTGTGTGTGTGTGTGTGTGTGTGTGTGTCTCTCTGTGTGTCTCTCTGTGTGTCTCTCTGTGTGTGTGTGTGTGTGTGTGTGTGTGTGCGTGCGTGCGTGTGTGTGTGTGTGTCTCTGTGTGTCTCTGTGTGCGTGCGTGCGTGCGTGCGTGCGTGCGTGTGTGTGTGTGTGTGTGAGGAAGTCCACAGATCCACGGGCTTAACGTAACGGCTCCACCAATGGGTCCAGTTGGGTATCGGCACGTCACAGAACCAGGAAGTAAACAATGGAAAAAGAGAAATGTCCACGAGGCGTTCAGGGGCAGCACCGACAGGTCTTCTCTGAGTCAGAGCTTTACGCCCTACAGGGGGTTTTGACTCTGCAGAGCGTTCACATGCAGAAGCTCCAGAACACAAGGGGACGGGTCAGAACCAGAGCAGCATGACGCGGGACCGTTAAATAACAAATGGCCCCCATGTGTTCTCTCTCCTTGATGTCTTTAGGAGTCTTTGTGAAAGTCTTTAAAGCTCAGATTGGGTTCGTTCTTGGAGATTGGGACATTTGGAAACCCAACTATAATTCCATTTCCTGTTTGCAGTAATTGTTCCAACCCACTGGCAGGTCGTAGGGTTTCAATGGAGGAATCATAGGAAGGTCTTTTGATGAAAATAAACCCCTCAAAAGTAATTTCAGAGAAGATAGTGATGTAGCATCCTTAGTGACTAAATATCAACTATCATTCCATGTCCTATTCAGTTTCGGGTTATAGTAATTGGTCCAGGGTTTCAAGGGTTAAAGGCCCTGTCACACTGTCCCCCGAAATTGACACCCGATGGACACACG
>CM070446.1:38036760-38074260 GCA_036324595.1 Champsocephalus gunnari
AGAAGCATCATTAGCATAATTAGCATAATTAGCATAATTAGCATCATTAGCATCATTAGCATCATTAGCATCATTAGCATCATTAGCATCATTAGCATTGCAAATATCACACTCTCTGCTGAGGTGCAGACGAAATGATAATGATTCCAGAAAACTGACAGGTGCGATAATTGAAACGGAGGCGGGTTCCCGATCACTCTGATGGGAAGTAATGGTTTGAATCTGTGAGTTCACACGTCTCCGTCTTTAGCGGCGTGTTTGCAAATCGTTTCTGTTGAACTGTGAGCATGTTTTCGAGAAAAACACTTTATAGAAAATTGGTTTATTTATTTCACTTTCTTACATATAAGACATTTTGTTTAACTTTTAATCACGTGGAAAATCAGGAACCCTTTATATCACCGTGTATGTTATATTACATCTAATATCGGATGTGAATTGTATTTCTTCATATGAGAGTTTTCACTTATTACATGAAACTCTATTATGAAGAAATACATTATGTTTGATATAGAATTGAACCCCTCTGTAAGGGTCTCGCATGCAGAGCACACAGTGGCATGTGTTCTCTGCTTTTAACCCATCCTAGTACCAGCAGCAGCTATTGTACAGCTGCCCGGGGAGCAATGGGAGTGAGGGGGGGGAAGGGGGGTGTCCAGGGCACCACGGCAGGGCAGGAGGTGAACTGGGACCTCTCCAAGTAGCGGTCCACACTCCATATGTTAGGGACTGGTCTGGAACCGGCGACCCTACAGCTCCCAGACCACGCCCCTAGTTTGAAAATAAACTTAGGATAAGGTTACCTTGTTGCTGATTGGCTAATGGCTACACAAGACAACACATCGTTATGACATCATCAAGTGGTCATGTTGATGTAGAAGAGACATGGAGAAGAGGGGACACATGTTGATGTAGAAGAGACGTGAAGAAGAGGGGACACATGTTGATGTAGAAGAGACATGAAGAAGAGGGGACACATGTTGATGTAGAAGAGACATGAAGAAGAGGGGACACATGTTGATGTAGAAGAGACATGAAGAAGAGGGGGACACATGTTGATGTAGAAGAGACATGGAGAAGAGGGGACACGTGTTGATGTAGAAGAGACATGGAGAAGAGGGGACACATGTTGATGTAGAAGAGACATGAAGAAGAGGGGACACATGTTGATGTAGAAGAGACATGGAGAAGAGGGGACACATGTTGATGTAGAAGAGACATGGAGAAGAGGGGACACATGTTGATGTAGAAGAGACATGGAGAAGAGGGGACACATGTTGATGTAGAAGAGACATGGAGAAGAGGGGACACATGTTGATGAAGAAGAGACATGGAGAAGAGGGGACACATGTTGATGTAGAAGAGACATGGAGAAGAGGGGACACATGTTGATGAAGAAGAGACATGGAGAAGAGGGGACACATGTTGATGTAGAAGAGACATGCAGAAGAGGGGACACATGTTGATGTAGAAGAGACATGGAGAAGAGGGGACACATGTTGATGTAGAAGAGACATGGAGAAGAGGGGACACATGTTGATGAAGAAGAGACATGAAGAAGAGGGGACACATGTTGATGTAGAAGAGACATGCAGAAGAGGGGACACATGTTGATGTAGAAGAGACATGAAGAAGAGGGGACACATGTTGATGTAGAAGAGACATGGAGAAGAGGGGACACATGTTGATGTAGAAGAGACGTGAAGAAGAGGGGACACATGTTGATGTAGAAGAGACACGGAGAAGAGGGGACACATGTTGATGTAGAAGAGACACGGAGAAGAGGGGACACATGTTGATGTAGAAGAGACATGGAGAAGAGGGGACACATGTTGATGTAGAAGAGACACGGAGAAGAGGGGACACATGTTGATGAAGAAGAGACACGGAGAAGAGGGGACACATGTTGATGAAGAAGAGACACGAAGAAGAGGGGACACATGTTGATGTAGAAGAGACATGCAGAAGAGGGGACACATGTTGATGTAGAAGAGACATGAAGAAGAGGGGACACATGTTGATGTAGAAGAGACACGGAGAAGAGGGGACACATGTTGATGTAGAAGAGACGTGGAGAAGAGGGGACACATGTTGATGTAGAAGAGACACGGGGAAGAGGGGACACATGTTGATGTAGAAGAGACACGGAGAAGAGGGGACACATGTTGATGTAGAAGAGACATGGAGAAGAGGGGACACATGTTGATGTAGAAGAGACATGGAGAAGAGGGGACACATGTTGATGTAGAAGAGACACGGAGAAGAGGGGACACATGTTGATGTAGAAGAGACGTGGAGAAGAGGGGACACATGTTGATGTAGAAGAGACATGGAGAAGAGGGGACACATGTTGATGTAGAAGAGACATGGAGAAGAGGGGACACATGTTGATGTAGAAGAGACGTGGAGAAGAGGGGACACATGTTGAGGTAGAAGAGACACGGAGAAGAGGGGACACATGTTGATGTAGAAGAGACACGGAGAAGAGGGGACACATGTTGATGTAGAAGAGACATGGAGAAGAGGGGACACATGTTGATGTAGAAGAGACATGGAGAAGAGGGGACACATGTTGATGTAGAAGAGACATGGAGAAGAGGGGACACATGTTGATGTAGAAGAGACATGGAGAAGAGGGGACACATGAGGTCCTTTTGAGTCTCGAGCCACAGAGACGTCCGTCCTGCAGCAGATCTGCTGACTCATGCTTGTTAGTGAGGAGCCGCTGTGCAGTGGAGTCATCAGCAGGTTTAATGACATGATGGCTGTGTGTGTGTGTGTGTGTGTGTGTGTGTGTGTGTGTGTGTGTGTGTGTGTGTGTGTGTGTGGTGTGTGTGTGTGTGTGTGTGTGTGTGTGTGTGTGTGTGTGTGTGTGTGAGAGAGAGATGCAGGCCTCGGTCAGCGGGTGGTCGGGGGGGAACTGGTTCTGTCTGATTGGTCGTTGCTAGGGGCAACACAGTGATGGTCACCAGGGCCTGAGTCACAGTCAACACACAGCGTCTGGAGGGAGGGTCCTCAAGTCACTCCATGACGAGCGCCATGACACACTTGTCTTCAGTTGAGCCCCCCTTTAAATGCTCTTTTAGGCGTTATTATTTACCTACTTTTATATTGGGGGGAGGGCTAGTGGAGTACTTCAGGAAAGTCGACAGCTAGTGGAGTACTTCAGGAAAGTCGACAGGGGCTAGTGGAGTACTTCAGGAAAGTCGACAGCTAGTGGAGTACTTCAGGAAAGTCGACAGGGGGGGGGCTAGTGGAGTACTTCAGGAAAGTCGACAGGGGCTAGTGGAGTACTTCAGGAAAGTCGACAGAGGGGCTAGTGGAGTACTTCAGGAAAGTCGACAGAGGGGGGGGGGGGGGCTAGTGGAGTACTTCAGGAAAGTCGACAGAGGCTAGTGGAGTACTTCAGGAAAGTCGACAGGGCTAGTGGAGTACTTCAGGAAAGTCGACAGAGGGGGGGGGCTAGTGGAGTACTTCAGGAAAGTCGACAGAGGGCTAGTGGAGTACTTCAGGAAAGTCGACAGAGGGGGGGGGGCTAGTGGAGTACTTCAGGAAAGTCGACAGAGCTAGTGGAGTACTTCAGGAAAGTCGACAGGGGGGGGGCTAGTGGAGTACTTCAGGAAAGTCGACAGCTAGTGGAGTACTTCAGGAAAGTCGACAGAGGGGGGGGGGCTAGTGGAGTACTTCAGGAAAGTCGACAGCTAGTGGAGTACTTCAGGAAAGTCGACAGAGGGGGGGGGGCTAGTGGAGTACTTCAGGAAAGTCGACAGAGCTAGTGGAGTACTTCAGGAAAGTCGACAGAGGGGGGGGGGCTAGTGGAGTACTTCAGGAAAGTCGACAGAGGGGGGGGGGCTAGTGGAGTACTTCAGGAAAGTCGACAGAGGGGGGGGGGCTAGTGGAGTACTTCAGGAAAGTCGACAGGCTAGTGGAGTACTTCAGGAAAGTCGACAGAGCTAGTGGAGTACTTCAGGAAAGTCGACAGAGGGGGGGGGGCTAGTGGAGTACTTCAGGAAAGTCGACAGAGGGGGGGGGGCTAGTGGAGTACTTCAGGAAAGTCGACAGAGGGGGGGGGGCTAGTGGAGTACTTCAGGAAAGTCGACAGAGGGGGGGGGGCTAGTGGAGTACTTCAGGAAAGTCGACAGAGGGGGGGGGGCTAGTGGAGTACTTCAGGAAAGTCGACAGAGGGGGGGGGCTAGTGGAGTACTTCAGGAAAGTCGACAGAGCTAGTGGAGTACTTCAGGAAAGTCGACAGAGGGGGGGGGGCTAGTGGAGTACTTCAGGAAAGTCGACAGAGGGGGGGGGGCTAGTGGAGTACTTCAGGAAAGTCGACAGAGGGGGGGGGGCTAGTGGAGTACTTCAGGAAAGTCGACAGAGGGGGGGGGCTAGTGGAGTACTTCAGGAAAGTCGACAGAGGGCTAGTGGAGTACTTCAGGAAAGTCGACAGAGGGGGGGGGGCTAGTGGAGTACTTCAGGAAAGTCGACAGAGCTAGTGGAGTACTTCAGGAAAGTCGACAGAGGCTAGTGGAGTACTTCAGGAAAGTCGACAGAGGGGGGGGGCTAGTGGAGTACTTCAGGAAAGTCGACAGAGGGGGGGGGGCTAGTGGAGTACTTCAGGAAAGTCGACAGAGGGGGGGGGGCTAGTGGAGTACTTCAGGAAAGTCGACAGAGGCTAGTGGAGTACTTCAGGAAAGTCGACAGAGGGGGGGGGCTAGTGGAGTACTTCAGGAAGTCGACAGAGGGGGGGGGGGGGCTAGTGGAGTACTTCAGGAAAGTCGACAGAGCTAGTGGAGTACTTCAGGAAAGTCGACAGAGGGGGGGGGGCTAGTGGAGTACTTCAGGAAAGTCGACAGAGGGGGGGGGGCTAGTGGAGTACTTCAGGAAAGTCGACAGAGGGGGGGGGGCTAGTGGAGTACTTCAGGAAAGTCGACAGAGGGGGGGGGGCTAGTGGAGTACTTCAGGAAAGTCGACAGAGGGGGGGGGGCTAGTGGAGTACTTCAGGAAAGTCGACAGAGGGGGGGGGGCTAGTGGAGTACTTCAGGAAAGTCGACAGAGGGGGGGGGGCTAGTGGAGTACTTCAGGAAAGTCGACAGAGGGGGGGGGGCTAGTGGAGTACTTCAGGAAAGTCGACAGAGGGGGGGGGGCTAGTGGAGTACTTCAGGAAAGTCGACAGAGGGGGGGGGGCTAGTGGAGTACTTCAGGAAAGTCGACAGAGGGGGGGGGGCTAGTGGAGTACTTCAGGAAAGTCGACAGAGGGGGGGGGGCTAGTGGAGTACTTCAGGAAAGTCGACAGAGCTAGTGGAGTACTTCAGGAAAGTCGACAGAGGGGGGGGGCTAGTGGAGTACTTCAGGAAAGTCGACAGAGGGCTAGTGGAGTACTTCAGGAAAGTCGACAGAGGGGGGGGGGCTAGTGGAGTACTTCAGGAAAGTCGACAGAGGGGGGGGGGCTAGTGGAGTACTTCAGGAAAGTCGACAGAGGGGGGGGGGCTAGTGGAGTACTTCAGGAAAGTCGACAGAGGGGGGGGGGCTAGTGGAGTACTTCAGGAAAGTCGACAGAGGGGGGGGGCTAGTGGAGTACTTCAGGAAAGTCGACAGAGCTAGTGGAGTACTTCAGGAAAGTCGACAGAGGGGGGGGGGCTAGTGGAGTACTTCAGGAAAGTCGACAGAGGGGGGGGGGCTAGTGGAGTACTTCAGGAAAGTCGACAGAGGGGGGGGGCTAGTGGAGTACTTCAGGAAAGTCGACAGAGGGGGGGGGGCTAGTGGAGTACTTCAGGAAAGTCGACAGAGGGGGGGGGCTAGTGGAGTACTTCAGGAAAGTCGACAGAGGGGGGGGGCTAGTGGAGTACTTCAGGAAAGTCGACAGAGGGGGGGGGGCTAGTGGAGTACTTCAGGAAAGTCGACAGAGCTAGTGGAGTACTTCAGGAAAGTCGACAGAGGGGGGGGGCTAGTGGAGTACTTCAGGAAAGTCGACAGAGGCTAGTGGAGTACTTCAGGAAAGTCGACAGAGGGCTAGTGGAGTACTTCAGGAAGTCGACAGAGGGGGGGGCTAGTGGAGTAAGGGGGGGGTCTCCCTCCGCAGCCGGTCGGCGTAGTCTTGGCTCAGTTCCGTTGTTCAGACCGACGTTAACAGCAGCCTGTCTGTGCACACGGAGACCGACTCTGTCGTCCGGGGATCGAACCGCCTTCTGGAAAAGCTTCACAAGTACGTCGGTACGCAAATGCGCTTTGTGACACGAGTGACGGGACGCATTTCAGATTACGCACATACCCTGCGTACCAGTTACGTGCTCCCCTGAGCCAGAGCCATAGTATTACTATGATATGGCTCTGCCCTGAACTACAGCAAGAGCATTCTCCGTCGGGACTTCCTGCAACAACACCACGCCGTTATCAAAGATGTTCTATTGAGAAGACGATCACTACGTGACACAAGTTTTTTCAAAACCGTGGCTCCTGAGATCAGTCTGACTACCTGCTGTCTGTGCACTTTACTTTATTTTGCTTACTTTAACATAATTGTTCACGGTGGGGCTAAGCCATTTCTTCTGCACATGCGTTAATTGCGTTAAATATTTTAACGCAATTAATTCAAAAAAGTAATTACCGCCGTTAACGCGATAATTTTGACAGCACTACTTTATTTATTTTATAGGTCTTAAAGGGTTTTACTTATATTATTAATCCAACAGTTTTAATAGCAACAGTTCCTTTTAATATTTGTAATTGTTTAACCTATTATAATGATGTTTTTATTACTATTATCTTTTCACTTTAGTTGTTGTTGTACCCGTTTACTTTACTTTAAAAAGGGGGTTCGTTGCATCGATTCACTCGGTCCTGAGGACGGAGGGAATACACAGCGTCTGGAGGGCTAGGGTTTATTATAAAAGTCACTTCACAAACACTCCATGCCAGCTGGAGCTGCTCTGGAGGAGTAATAATAATAATAATAATAATTCCTTATATTTATTATATAAATATCCAGCGCTTTTCCAGTGCTCAAAGCGCTTTACAGATACACATTATTTGTTATACATGCAATGGTCACTGTGGACAATACCCACAGGAGCAAGTTCAGGTGAAGTGTCTTGCCCAAGGACACACCGGCTTTACAGACGCAGCAGCGGCGGGTTTCACCCCTTGATCTGATGATCAGCGCACAGCGCACTGCGCCACACCGTCTTCACGCCTCAAGGTCATCGAGGCGCTTTTACAAGTACACATTAGTATTACACATACAATACCCACAGGAGCAACTCCGGGTGAAGTGTCTTGCCCCAAGGACACAACGGCAGCAGGAGCGGGTTTCGAACTGGAGTTCCCCAGCACTCCCCCCTTGATCTGATGATCGGATGCACAGACCACTGCGCCACCCGTCCCGTAAAACACGGGAGTGTGTGTAGTAGTAGCTTCCCGCAGTACTACAACTACTTACAATCTATACATGTGTCATCCTGATAGTCTACAGCAGGGGGGTCAGACTCGAACACTCAGTGGGCCAACATTAAAACATGGGTGCTAGTGGAGGGCCGGACTGGTTCAATGTTTATAGCAGAACATATTGAAATGAACTTATTGCACATATTAAACCTGGAACTCACAAAGCTTAAACTAGTGCCTATAAAAACAACATTGAATAATCAGCTGCATTCATTTCTCACGGCTCTATCTGCAGCTTCTCCAGAGTCACTTCTCATGAGTACATTTCCCCACAGTTACGGTGTGTGCAGGAAGCAGGACCCAAATGCAGATTAAAGTGTCAAAAATATCTCCTTTATTTCAAGGCCATACTAGAAACGAAGACGGACGAGAACGCTCACCGCAGACCGAGTCGTGACACGAGACGAACCGACAGACAGACAGACAAACCAGAACTTAAATACACACAAGACACAGGTGAGGAGGGAGGAGAACACACAGGGGCACCAGGTGCACACAACCGGGTAATCAGACACACCAGGGAACCACAGACGGATCTAAAGCAGACAGAACACAACGCACACAGAAAACCACAGACGGATCTAAAGCAGACAGAACACAACGCACACAGAAAACCACAGACGGATCTAAAGCAGACAGAACACAACGCAGACAGAAACACAGACAGCAAAGCAGACAGAACAAACGCAGACAGAGAACAAAGACGGATCTAAAGCAGACAGAACACAACGCAGACAGAGAACCACAGACGATCTAAAGCAGACAGAACACAACGCAGACAGAGAACCACAGACGGATCTAAAGCAGACAGAACACAACGCAGACAGAGAACCACAGACGGATCTAAAGCAGACAGAACACAACGCACACAGAAAACCACAGACGGATCTAAAGCAGACAGAACACAAGCAGACAGAGACCAGACGGATCTAAAGCAGACAGAACACAACGCAGACAGAGAACCACAGACGGATCTAAAGCAGACAGAACACAACGCACACAGAAAACCACAGACGGATCTAAAGCAGACAGAACACAACGCAGACAGAGAACCACAGACGGATCTAAAGCAGACAGAACACAACGCACACAGAAAACCACAGACGGATCTAAAGCAGACAGGACACAACGCACACAGAAAACCAAAGACGGATCTAAAGCAGACAGAACACAACGCAGACAGAGAACCACAGACGATCTAAAGCAGACAGAACACAACGCAGACAGATCTAAAGCAGACAGGACACAACGCAGACAGAGAACCACAGACGGATCTAAAGCAGACAGAACACAACGCAGACAGATCTAAAGCAGACAGAACACAACGCACACAGAAAACCACAGACGGATCTAAAGCAGACAGAACACAACGCAGACAGATCTAAACCAGACAGAACACAACGCAGACAGAAAACCACAGACGGATCTAAAGCAGACAGAACACAACGCAGACAGAGAACCACAGACGGATCTAAAGCAGACAGAACACAACGCAGACAGAAAACCAAAGACGGATCTAAAGCAGACAGAACACAACGCAGACAGAGAACCACAGACGGATCTAAAGCAGACAGAACACAACGCAGACAGATCTAAAGCAGACAGAACACAACGCAGACAGAAAACCACAGACGGATCTAAAGCAGACAGAACACAACGCAGACAGATCTAAAGCAGACAGAACACAACGCACACAGAAAACCACAGACGGATCTAAAGCAGACAGAACACAACGCAGACAGATCTAAACAGACAGAACACAACGCAGACAGAAAACCACAGACGGATCTAAAGCAGACAGAACACAACGCAGACAGAGAACCACAGACGGATCTAAAGCAGACAGAACACAACGCAGACAGAGAAACCACAGACGGATCTAAAGCAGACAGAACACAACGCAGACAGAAAACCACAGACAGATCTAAAGCAGACAGAACACAACGCAGACAGATCTAAAGCAGACAGAACACAACGCACACAGAAAACCACAGACGGATCTAAAGCAGACAGAACACAACGCAGACAGAGAACCACAGACGGATCTAAAGCAGACAGAACACAACGCAGACAGATCTAAAGCAGACAGAACACAACGCAGACAGAGAACCACAGACGGATCTAAAGCAGACAGAACACAACGCAGACAGATCTAAAGCAGACAGGACACAACGCAGACAGAGAACCACAGACGGATCTAAAGCAGACAGGACACAACGCAGACAGAAAACCACAGACGGATCTAAAGCAGACAGAACACAACGCACACAGAAAACCACAGACGGATCTAAAGCAGACAGAACACAACGCAGACAGAGAACCACAGACGGATCTAAAGCAGACAGAACACAACGCAGACAGAGTCTAAAGCAGACAGAACACAACGCAGACAGAAAACCACAGACAGGAGGTGAAGACCTTTCAAAATAAAACATGAAACAGAAAAAGACAAAAAATAACGAACCAGCACGACTTAAACAAAACAAATCAAACCGTCCATCACTCATCAGAGTAAACGTGTTCCGGTGTCGCCCTCTCTGCAACCATCTCCCGAACACGTCCCAGCTGTCGCCTTCACTGCAACATTCTTCCGAGTCATCCTCCAGGGCCAACACCGTCCATTTTGAACCCGTAGCCCCTCCCACAGGCTTACCGTCAACGCAAATTACCTCAAAGCCACATTGTCAACATAAAAATATCCGACCCGAAAATAAACCGGTTTAAACGCTCTTAACATAATCATTTAACAAATTATCAAGCGCACAATAAATAATAAATTGCATGGTTCCCTTTTAGGAAGAGAGCAGGACATGTTTGGTGTGTGGTGTGTGTGTGTGTGTGTGTGTGTGTGTGTGTGTGTCGGCTGTCACTGTGATCGCTCGTCACGCCCTCAGAGAGAAACCAAACATGCCCTGCTGTTGAGAGAGAGGAAGTGCAGAAGGAAGCATCCATTGAACTCAGTGTGCTGCTCTGGGATGCTAGCTCAGATACTTGGCGTCTCATCTCGGGTGCAAGGTCATCAATGTTTGGGCTCAAGGTCATCAATGTTTGGGCTCAGGGTCATCAATGTTTGGGCTCAGGGTCATCAATGTTTGGGCTCAAGGTCATCAATGTTTGGGCTCAAGGTCATCAATGTTTGGGCTCAGGCTCTGAGCGGAGGAGACCCTCAGGATGGAGTGAAGGTGCAATATACCGGCGGGCCAGATCTAATAGGAATTAGAAATTATCCTGCGGGCCGAAATTAAATCCACCACGGCCCTGATTTGGCCCCCGGACCTCGAGTTTGACACCCATTGTATGATGTTGTTTATTCAAACGTCTATCGCTCTCAGAGGAATCCTAACTTTTTCTCTTCCTCATTTCTTCAGATCTCGTTGCTGGGACTTCTTCCTCTCTCTTATCTGGAATGCCGGTCCAAGGGCAGTGGGTGTCACGTGCACAAAGTACATCCTCTGAAGGCAAACTTGTCATTTGGGATTTCTGGCAACAGAAATGAAAATTGCCTCGACTTGAATCGTGAAACAGGCGTTTCTGCGGTCGATGTTTTCTATGTTCCTTTGATCTGTGTCGGTACAAACAGAACAACATATGACAATTAAATAAAAACATACTTTTATGTGTCGAATATGTAGATTTGACTCTGAATTGAGTAGATTTCTCTGTGTACACACACACACACACACACACACACACACACACATCATGTATACATCACTTCAGGGGACATTACATTGACTTACATGCATTTCCTGGAGACTTATCCTAACCTTAACCATAACCAAGTCTTCACCCTAAAAGTAATGATCCCCCTTATGGGGACCTCCAATTTGTCCCCATAAGGGAGGCGAGTCCCCACCCGTGACTGTGTAAACATATTTAGGTCCCCACAAGTATAGTAATGCTAGTACACACACACACACACACACACACCCACACCATTGGATTTAAAGATGTATCAGCTGATGTCCTGCTCCTCTCTCTGAACCTTGCAGTGTGAATGAGAATACGCAATATACCAATTCACAATATTTGCAAAAGACAGAGAGAGCGTCCTCCAGCCTTCTCGCGTCCTCTCTCACATACATCATTCAACACTGAGACTCCAGGGGCTTACCAAAAAATGTTTTCTTCCCGGGAAAATCTCCTTAAAACCCACTCAGAAAGCAAAGCCCTGAGGGTGTGAGAGCTTTGAAAAGAGACGTCACAAGAGAGAGAGAGAGAGAGAGAGAGAGAGAGAGAGAGAGAGAGAGGACGTCCTCCTCTGCTGTTGTGTTTCTGTCCAGCTGCTTCACAGACAGACTTCTTCACTCGTTATGAAATGTCCCGCCTTGTTTATTTTAGAGAGACGCTGCAGCCTGAGGTCGAGCACCACCAGACTGAAGAACCGTGTTTTACACCGGGCTGTCAGGAGGCTGTCCTCTCCCCTCTCCCCTCTCCTCTCCCCTCTCCCCTCTCCCCTCTCTCCCCTCTCCTCTCCCCTCTCCTCTCCCCTCTCCTCTCCCCTCTCCCCTCTCCCCTCTCCCCTCTCCCCTCTCCCCTCTCCTCTCCCCTCTCCCCTGCCCCCAGTGGACTATAACTCCCCACACACACTCAGACACTCAAATCCAGCACAAGACACTTTTTTGTACGCCCCTTTGGACAATCTGCAATCTTGCACCAAAGATATTGATATTGAATTGTATTGATTGTTGTGGTTTTTTTTATCTTAAAGGTGGGGTAGGTAAGTTTCAGAAACCGGCTCGAGATACACTTTTTGTTATATTCCATGGAAAGCTCTTAACATCCCGATAGCAATGAATATCTGAAGTGCTTTGACAACAAATCCATAACAAAATTTCATCTGTAGAAGCCGTGATACTGTAACAAGTACAACCTGGCCTGCCTGCCTGTCAGCCTTCCATCGGGGCACAAACTTACCTCGTGCCCTCATTGGTCATGTGCGCGTTCGTGTGTGTTGGGGGAGGGGCTCTGAGAGGAAGTGGCAGATTTTCTCCGGTTGTGTATTTTCAAATTCTAGCGCACTCGAGCCGGTTTCTCAAATGTACCTACCCCACTTTTAATGTGTACATATGTGTAAATGTGTCTGTTGATAGGATATACATACTTTATACATGTTTTTATACATATATGTATACTGTATACTTTTACATTCGGGATTTTTGGAAACGTCATTTCGATCTCTGTCTGTAAACACAAACTGAGTAAGATTGGCATTAAAGTTGACTTTGACCGTTATCTTAATGCATCCGTCTCTCATTGCGCTGCTCTCTCTCAAACACAAGGACATTCTCTACTTCTCAGCTTCCTAAAAGCATATTGCAGATTGGTCTGAAAATGTCAACTGTCACGACTTCACTCAAAGTACTGCTGCCACAATTAGCTTTTGCTTCCCCCAAAACAGCTTGAGGAAAAGTATAAATGTATTTTCATCATGAAAGTAAAAACATCGATCATAGTAGCGGTACTTTAAATAGTTGAAAGAGCAGCAAACCTGTTAAGCGCCAAGGTCCCCGCCGGCAGGGACCCTGGGTTTTCTATTCACGACACAGTGTCTCAGGGGATCTTAATATTTAAGAACCTATTAATGTCTTATACCAGATTAACGGGAATAATCTCAGCTAACTGATGATACAAACCATGTTTACCAAAACAAAACACAAGTCTCAAAAGAAGCATCTATATGCACCCCTGAGCGAAAAATGCTAACGGACATTGGCACAGAACTCAAGATAAAAGTACCCTTATTACTTATGGTAGCTGCACTTACAAGATATCCGATTAAAGCTGAGGTTCCACAGATCATGTAGGTATATAGTATCATCACTGAGTGATCCGGACTCGCGACAGGGGAAGCAAACACAGACATCACAACACGTACCTTTACGGAGCTTCTAGGGAGATCGTCTCACCGTAGCTGTCAATCTGATCAAAACACGTGTTCAATGGCATTACAACCAGAAAAAACGCGGCTGAATCGGTTGATCCATAGGTTTTTAACGTCTCTGTATAAAAAAATGATTTTATTTATAATCCATAATTCCATTTTTATGTAAAAATCTTAGAGCAAAAGTTAGCTGCTAATGGTAGCCACCAGAGTGGCTGCTGCTTCCGGTCTTGGCTATGCGGCAGTCTAACACACACACATTACCAAATAAGGACTATGCGGGAGTTCCCCTCGATTCCATTGGCTCTGACGGTCAGAAAGAGGTGTCACATGTCAAAATCGAAGAAGGGGGGCCAGAGATAAGGAGAATCCACCCAAATGGCCCCAGAAGAGGGTTTTTTTTGTTAAATCTGTCTAAAAAGGTCAATTATCACTTGTTTTGCATCAATCTTGACACAGGGTACTTATTATATGTTGTACTTTGGATTCCTGAAGCTTTTAGTCTACTAACCCATCATCCAAGGCTAGTTTTCACTATAAGTACAACATAGTTTTTGGACGGACACTATAATTTACAGTTTTTTACCATGTTCAATCTGAATTTTCTTTAAAATAAAAAACATCTATATTGATTCTGACTCTTCTAGATCCAACTCACAGGTTTATCATTTCTTTGAGAACAAAGATTATTAATGTAACCCTTTTAGAAGGGAAGATATGGTCATTTGTTCTGGGAAAGTCCTTTTCGAGCCAGAAACCTGAAAACCAGGCTCAGGGTTTAACAGGTTTAGTTGTTGTTGTGAGAATAGTAGCGGTCAAACTTGACAAAGCAGATATTTGTAGTAGTTTCTTATGCAATACTTAAATATTTCCGACTTATGTCATCGACATTTGAAAGAAAATACTTTTTACTCGACTTATCCAACAGTTTAGTTACATTGCAGAATGACAGTTAAAGGTGGGGTAGGTAAGTTTGAGAAACTGGCTCGAGATCGCTAGAATTTGAAAATACACAACCGGAGAAAATCTGCCACTTCCTCTCAGAGCCCCTCCCCCAACACACGAACGCGCACATGACCAATGAGGGCACGAGATAATTCTGTGCCCCGATGGAAGGCTGACAGGCAGGTAGGCCATCCAATCCGTTTAGCCGGGCCGGCTCAGATGATTGGTCGTGCTTTTTACATTACTACGGCTTAGATATTTTTTTATGGATTTTTCGTCAACGCACTTCAGATATTCATTGCTATCGGGATGTTAAGAGCATTCCATGGAATCTAACAAAAAGTGTATCTCGAGCCGGTTTCTGAAACGTACCTACCCCACCTTAAATTAAATATAAAGGAATATTTGTTCACTTAAGGAGCAACGTGACATCACTATGTAACAGTTGCTCTTCTATTGGCTATCGCTTCAATTGTACGTGATCATCTCTGTGGTTGCCCAATCACAACAGAGCCGGCCAGCTAACCAATCAGAGGAGACTGGGCTCTGGTTTCGGACTCTTTAAAGTAGAGACACTACATACTGATATACACCTGAACATCAGCAGGAGAGGACTCTTTAAAGTAGACACACTACATACTGATATACACCTGAACATCAGCAGGAGAGGACTCTTTAAAGTAGAGACACTACACACTGATATACACCTGAACATAAGCAGGAGAGGACTCTTTAAAGTAGAGACACTACATACTGATATACACCTGAACATCAGCAGGAGAGGACTCTTTAAAGTAGAGACACTACACACTGATATACACCTGAACATAAGCAGGAGAGGACTCTTTAAAGTAGAGACACTACATACTGATATACACCTGAACATCAGCAGGAGAGGACTCTTTAAAGTAGAGACACTACACACTGATATACACCTGAACATCAGCAGGAGAGGACTCTTTAAAGTAGAGACACTACATACTGATATACACCTGAACATCAGCAGGAGAGGACTCTTTAAAGTAGAGACACTACATACTGATATACACCTGAACATCAGCAGGAGAGGACTCTTTAAAGTAGAGACACTACATACTGATATACACCTGAACATCAGCAGGAGAGGACTCTTTAAAGTAGAGACACTACATACTGATATACACCTGAACATCAGCGGGAGAGGACTCTTTAAAGTAGAGACACTACATACTGAGATACACCTGAACATCAGCAGGAGAGGACTCTTTAAAGTAGAGACACTACATACTGATATACACCTGAACATCAGCAGGAGAGGACTCTTTAAAGTAGAGACACTACATACTGAGAGCAATTGTAGAGGTTATTGAATGAGTAGTCATAGCAATGCTTTTAAATGCAATCACTTCTTTAATTCTTATCATTTTAAAACTCCACACATTCTAAATGTCCCTGTCTTTGTGTCTTCCCATCTGTCACGCTCTGAATGAAACTATGAAGGAGTGTTGTTTGTGTTAATCCTCCATGAAGGCCTCTCTCAGTTCTCTGGGTCTATTGTGTCCGTCAGTGCTCAGCTGGGACGGAGAGGCAGGAAGCTGTCTGAGTATTTATATCTCTGTGAGAATACTGCAGGATCTCACACTGACTCACACTAAACCACCACAACACCATTATACCATCGCAACACCACCACAACACCACCACAACACCACCACAACACCACCACACCACCACAACACCACCACAACACCACCACAACACCACCACAACACCACCACAACACCACAACACCACCACACCACCACAAACCACCACCACCACCACAACACCACCACAACACCACCACAACACCACCACACCACCACAACACCACCACAACACCACCACCACACCACCACAACACCACCACAACACCACCACACCACCACAACACCACAACACCACCACAACACCACCACAACACCACCACACCACCACAACCACCCACAACACCACCACAACACCACCACACCACCACACACCACCACAACACCACCAACACCACCACACACCACCACACCACCACAACACCACCACAACACCACCACAACACCACCACACCACCACAACACCACCACAACACCACCACCACCACCACACCCACCACAACACCACAACACCACCCCACAACACCACCACACACCACCACAACACCACCACACCACCACAACACCCACCAACACCACCACAACACCACCACACCCACCACACACCACCACAACACCCACAACACCACCACCACACCACCACAACACCACCACAACACCACAACACCACCCACCACACCACCACAACACCACCACCACCACAACACCACCACAACCCACCACACACCACCACCACCACCCACCACCACCACCACCCACCACAAACCACCACAACACCACAACACCACCACACACCACCACACCACCACCACAACACCACCACACACCACCACACACCACCACAACACCACCACACCACCACAACACCACCACAACACCACCACACCACCACAACACCACCACACCACCACAACACCACACACACCACCACACCACAACACCACACACCACCACAACACCACCACAACACCACCACAACACCACCACACCACAACACCACCACAACACCACAACACCACCACAACACCACCACACACCACCCACCACAACACCACACAACACCACACAACACCACAACACCACACAACACCATCACAACACCACCACACCACAACACCACCACAACACCACCACAACACCCACAACACCACAACACCACCACCACACCACCACAACACCACAACACCACCACAACACCACCACACACCACCACACCACCACAACACCACCACAACCACCACACCACCACAACACCACCACACCACCACAACACCACCACACCACCACCACAACACCACCACAAACCACAACACCACCACAACACCACCACAACCACCACCCACACACAACACCACAACACCACCACAACACCACCACACCACCACAACACCACAACACCATCACAACACCACAACACCACCACAACACCACAACACCACAACACCACCACAACACCACCACACCACAACACCATCACAACACCACCACACCACAACACCACCACAACACCACAACACCACAACACCACCACAACACCACCACAACACCACCACACCACCACCACACCACCACAACACCACAACACCATCACAACACCACCACACCACCACACCACACACCACCACAACACAACACCACAACACCACCACACCACCACCACACCACCACAACACCACAACACCACCACAACACCACCACAACACCACAACACCACAACACCACACAACACCACAACACCACCACAACACCACACACACCACCACACCACCACCACACCACCACAACACCACACACACCACAACACCACCACAACACCACCACAACACCACCACAACACCACCACACCACCACCACACCACCACAACACCACAACACCACCACACCACCACACACCACACAACACCACAACACCACCACAACACCACAACACCACAACACCACCACAACACCACCACAACACCACCACACCACAACACCACCACAACACCACCACACCACAACACCACCACAACACCACAACACCACCACACCACCACACCACCACACCACCACAACCACAACACCACCACAACACACCACCACAACACCACCACACACCACAACACCACCACAACACCACAACACCACCACACACCACCACACCACCACAACACCACCACACCACACAACACCACCACAACACCACAACACCACCACAACACCACCACACCACCACACCACCACAACACCACAACACCACCACAACACCACCACAACACAACAACACCACCACACCACCACCACACCACCACAACACCACAACACCATCACAACACCACCACAACACCACAACACCACCACACCACCACCACCACCACAACACCACAACACCATCACAACACCACCACCACACCACCACAACACCACAACACCATCACAACACCACCACACCACAACACCATCACAACACCACAACACCACCACAACACCACAACACCACAACACCATCACAACACCATCACAACACCACCACAACACCATCACAACACCACCACACCACAACACCACCACACCACCACACCACCACAAACCACAACACCACCACAACACCACCACAACACCACCACAACACCACAACACCACCACACCACCACAACACCACAACACCACAACACCATTACAACACCACCACAACACCATCACACCACTACACCACCACAACACCACCACCACACCATCACAACACCACAACACCACCACAACACCACCACAACACCATCACAACACCACAACACCACAACACCATCACAACACCACAACAACACCACAACACCACAATAACACCACCACTGTAAGAGATGTAAAAGGTCTGTGTGGTAAGAACAACACCAAAGTACTCTGTCTTCCCAAGGATGCGGTCTCTGACTTGGCTGAGAAGATCCTGCATGTTGGGGCTGAACATCCGACTGTGGAGAATGTGGTTCTGCACATTGGAACAGATGAAGAGTCAGAAGTGCTGAAAGAAGACGTTCAATGTCTGTTGGAAACGGCCAGCTCTCTAAAGGCGGAGGTGTTCATCAGCGGCCCTCTACCGCCCAGGCAGAAGAGGAGTGGAGAGATTCAGCCGACTGTCTGCACTGAACACCTGGCTTTCAACGGCCTGTACCGACCATTCTGTGCATTTTATTGACAACTTTAACTTTTTCTGGGACCGCAGACATCTTTTCAAGGCAAATGGAGTTCGTCTGAACAAGTCAGGAGAGAAAACGTATTCAACTGCCTGCGTCATCAATCTGTTCCCTCTGCCAAGGACAAGCACCAAGAGGAATCAAAACAAGAGAACGACCCAACACATCGCTCAGAAAACCTTGAAAAGCTATCACTGCACCCGCCTGAGGAATGTCTTGATCGTGGGAGACGCATGGAGGAGTCTCCACCGCCCTCCACCCCCCCTGTCACCTCTGAGGATACTCTTCCTTCACCCCACAGCTCTCTCTACTCTCCGTTCACCCTCGCCCACCCTCCTGGAGATCGCCGAACACACGAAGGAGATACAGAGGGTTGGCACCGATTCCTTCCTGGAGTTCAAAGACCAAACTAAGGCGATACGCAGGGCTGGCAGCATGTCCTTTACCCCGCTCCTCAATGACGCCCACCAAAATCACCGCAGAGAAGCGCACCATCTCCCCCGTCTCCATCACGTGCCTACGTCAACCACCTCCCCCCCCTGGCAGCATGTCTTCTCCCCCGCACCATCTCCCCCGTCTCCATCACGTGCCTACGTCAACCATCTCCCCTCCCTGGCAGCATGTCCTCTCCCCCGCACCATCTCCCCCGTCTTCATCACCGTGCCTACGTCAACCGTCAACTCGTTTTCTCCATGAGAGGAAGTCCCGTTGTCTCATGAGAGGAAGTCCCCGTTGTCTCCATGAGAGGAAGTCCCCGTTGTCTCCATGAGAGGAAGTCCCGTTGTCTCAGAGAAAGTCGTCTCCATGAGAGGAAGTCCCCGTTGTCTCCATGAGAGGAAGTCCCCGTTGTCTCCATGAGAGGAAGTCCCCGTTGTCTCATGAGAGGAAGTCCCCGTTGTCTCCATGAGAGGAAGTCCCCGTTGTCTCCATGAGAGGAAGTCCCCGTTGTCTCCATGAGAGGAAGTCCCCGTTGTCTCCATGAGAGGAAGTCCCCGTTGTCTCCATGAGAGGAAGTCCCCGTTGTCTCCATGAGAGGAAGTCCCCGTTGTCTCCATGAGAGGAAGTCCCCGTTGTCTCCATGAGAGGAAGTCCCCGTTGTCTCCATGAGAGGAAGTCCCCGTTGTCTCCATGAGAGGAAGTCCCCGTTGTCTCCATGAGAGGAAGTCCCCGTTGTCTCCATGAGAGGAAGTCCCCGTTGTCTCCATGAGAGGAAGTCCCCGTGTCTCCATGAGAGGAAGTCCCCGTTGTCTCCATGAGAGGAAGTCCCCGTTGTCTCCATGAGAGGAAGTCCCCGTTGTCCCATGAGAGGAAGTCCCCGTTGTCTCCATGAGAGGAAGTCCCCGTGTCCCATGAGAAAGTCCCCGTTGTCTCCATGAGAGGAAGTCCCCGTTGTCTCCATGAGAGGAAGTCCCCGTTGTCTCCATGAGAGGAAGTCCCCGTTGTCTCCATGAGAGGAAGTCCCCGTTGTCTCCACGCAGCGGTCTCAGAGGTCAGCAGTCTGACAGCAGCCGTGCTGTTGTTGAGGCGTCTGCTGAGACGGAGACAGACAGGTCAGAGTCACCATATTGAAACGTTTCCTGGAGGCGCTGAAGTGCAATGAAAGTCCTGCTCGGGTGGGAGAGCTCCAAATCAACACCTGTCACCTGATGGGGAACATCCACGCTGATAGACTGCCCTGTCACACTTCATCAGGACTCAGGGGCGAGGGGTGAGGGGACAAAGACAAAACAGACAACACTCGAGAGTCTCCAGCTAAACAGTGGAACTTGGCCGATTTATTTTCAAGTAAGAATACGTTTACAGCTCAAAGTGTAAATGCCGTGGACATTACTTATTTCTTCCAATACATTGCAGTTATTTAAACGCAGAAAACCACTACAGCAAGCACAGAGGGACAAATTCGAAACTCGCTCGGTTTGTTTTGTGTTTTTTATTGACATTTTTTTTATATATATCTGACACCCATAACGTATGCCTAAAAATAGTATAATAGGAGACCTTTAATGTTCAAAAAGGTATTTATTTTTCTCCTACTGCCTGTGCTGTGTGTCCAAGTGACACAATGGTGCAATGTCGGAATAAGTCAACGTTGTAAATGCAAAATAGCCATAAGATGAACAGAAAGTAACATTTAAATTGTACGGTGAAATAAAATACTACTATCGTAATAATAAATACTTGTTGACTGTAAACCGATGTGATCCGACAACATCCTCATCAAAAAGCATTAACTTCATGCTCTGAAGCTGTAGATTATAGACGTGTAAATACTTAAATACTTAATACTTAAATACTTAAATACTTAATACTTAAAAACATCTTCAATCTTGATGTTTAGATCAGGTTTGACTTTTCTCTCTTTTCCCCTAAGAACTTTGATGCCTCGTCTTTTCCGCCTAGATAAAGTGAATTCATGCATTTCCAGAATGCCTTCAACTGTTCTTTTGGGGTCGGTCGTGTCCTCGTGAGACCCTGCACTTTGTATTACGTGCCGACACCAAAATACCAGCTGAAAACAAGTGGCCAAAAATGTTCTTGTTGAAAAAGCTTTTAGCGCCGAGAGAAAAGAAGAAACTCTTTCGCCCGGAAAAGGATCTGCAGCCGTGCACCGAGAAATCTCCTGCTGTGGTCCCAACACTTCACTGTCACACCTCAAGGAAGTGAGAGACAGAAAGCCACACTTAGACGGGGTGATTTCAGTGGTTCGGTGTTGAAGTTGGGTTCCAGGGAGTGGGAGTTGCTATCTCTGGTGCACAGTGTTTGTTGCTGTCATTATCTGTCACTGGAAAGGTATATATTAGCCTCAAAAGAGAAATACCCAGACAAGAAAATCTCTCACGTAACCACAAAAGAGATCGGTATAAGTGGGTAGGTATCAGAACATCACTATGAAACACTCTATTGGCTAGCGCTCCAACACATTGCACGGATAGGCTAAGGGGCGGGGCATCTCTAATGGTGCATTTCCACTACAGCGTGATTTAAGCGTGCCGTGCCCGTTTTTGGTTAAATGGTAAATGGACTGTACTTATATAGCGCTTTATCCAGTCTTTAAGACCCCTCAAAGCGCTTTACATACTACATGTCGTTCACACTGAGCAGTGTATGTTAGGACATGCACTAACATACATACACATTCACACACCGTTGGCCATCGGGATCAACTCAGGGTTAAGTATCTCGCCCAAGGATACATCGACATGTTGACTGCATGGGCTGGGATCGAACCCACAATCTTCTGGTTGAAAGACGAACGCACTCCCTCGCAGCCACAGTCGCCCTCTGATTGGATTTCCACTCGGCGTAGTTCCGGCTAGCGGGTACTTTTTCACAGTTTTCTGGCTCTCCAAAATCGAGGTTCTTTCCGGGCCAACAGTCGGGCTGAGTATGCTAAACTAGTGAGAGAATCGCTGGCAACTACAACAAGATGAACATATTTGACCGTGATTTAATTGTAATACGTTTCAAAATGATGCCGAAGTAACAACATACTGATACCGGTTAGTAAAGACCATGAATTAACGCTTTGACAAGTCTGCAGACAGACGGCAGAGAAACACCTTTAAAATGCGTGTTTTCTGAATGGAGATCAGCTAAGCTAACGCAGTATATGCTCCGACGGTCCACACTCACAACAACGGCCTACAGACATAAATAAAGCAGCGACTGTATTCTCCATGACACAGGCAGTCTGTGGTTTGTACTTGTTTAACTTGTGTCTAGTTTCTGAACAGATATTCTTTCACACACAGTGACATCACGAGCTACCCACAATGCAACACGCGCCATATATATATATAAATACGCCATTTTCCTGGAGGTGCTAATATCCTGGATGGATATCCTCGTGGATTCATCTTCCTATTATACACACATGCATTTCCAAACATCTGGACTACCTATGTTGCAAATGTATTATCTTTTCAATTTCCACACGGCATCTATTGCACGTCTGTCCGTCCTGGAGAGGATCCTCCTCTGCTGCTCTCCCTGAGGTTTCTCCATGTTCCCTTTAAACTGGGTTTTCTTCAGAAGTTTTTCCTTGTACGATGTGAGGGTCTAAGGACAGAGGGTCTGAGGACAGAGGGTCTAAGGACAGAGGGTCTAAGGACAGAGGGTCTGAGGACAGAGGGTCTGAGGACAGAGGGTCTGAGGACAGAGGGTCTAAGGACAGAGGGTCTAAGGACAGAGGGTCTGAGGACAGAGGGTCTAAGGACAGAGGGTCTAAGGACAGAGGGTCTGAGGACAGAGGGTCTGAGGACAGAGGGTCTAAGGACAGAGGGTCTAAGGACAGAGGGTCTAAGGACAGAGGGTCTAAGGACAGAGGGTCTGAGGACAGAGGGTCTAAGGACAGAGGGTCTAAGGACAGAGGGTCTAAGGACAGAGCGTCTAAGGACAGAGGGTCTAAGGACAGAGGGTCTGAGGACAGAGGGTCTAAGGACAGAGGGTCTAAGGACAGAGGGTCTGAGGACAGAGGGTCTAGGGACAGAGGGTCTAAGGACAGAGGGTCTGAGGACAGAGGGTCTGAGGACAGAGGGTATTCTGATATTCTGTACACACTGTGAAGACCACTGAGACAAGTGTAACATTTGTGATATTGGGCTATAAATAAACATTGATTGATGGAGGTGCTAATATAAACAGCTAGCTAACGTAGCCAGGCAGAGCGCACTAGTTTTTTTTTCTGAATTAACGACCGAAGAAATCGCTGCATGTCTTCGGATTACATCTCTGGACTTGAGGGGTGTGCTCGAGGTCGTTACCAGCGTGAACTAGAGCTGTGTGGGATGTCGCATCGCCCTTACAGACTGCCTGCAGATGTATGGAAAAACGACCCTCGAAAGTGGCCTGCGTCGATGTTGGCTGCATCTACGTCTAATTTCTGGAAACACCAGGTGAACACCCCATTTATCACAATAATATTATCATGCCATTGCATGTATGTGGTATTTTAGAGTTGACTAGATATCGATTAAGGCAATAGACTTTGATATTCTGCTTGCACCTCGCGTGAAATGGTGGATACCGGAAGTACGGTGTCGCACTCGGCCCAAAACCCGTATGTGTGTGTGAAAGAATGGGTGCTAAGAGCTAACGGCTGATGTTGTTTCTGTGGTTCGCATTGAAGATGACGTCACGGCTCCGCCTAGACTGCGTTACTATAGTTACTGCCCCAGCTACTACACTGTAATGGAAACGCAGCATAAAGTGAGCCGGGCCTAACAAGACCTAACGAGGCCTAGCTATACCGTACTAAGCCAAGCGAGGCCCTGCAGTGGAAAAACGCCATAAGTGGTTTACCAATCACAACAGAGCCGGCCAGCTAACCAATCAGAGCATACTGGGCTCTGGTTTCAGACAGAGGGTGAAAAGAGCTGGGATTTAGATCAACATTTTAAAAAAACAAGTGTTTTATTTTCTCAGAAACATTTTAACTTTTCATCTGAGTTTTGAGTTTTTCAGAATAATTTTTAACAACAGGGTCAGAATGAAAAACAGGATTCACACAGGGTGAAGATATAAATGAATACAAATTAAAATAGACACAAGTCTGATACTCAAGTTCAGGTTTAAGTATCAGAGCTCTGGGTGCTGGTCCTGGTGGTTCTGTAGTCCTGTTAAACCCCGAGCCTGTTGTTCAGGTTTCAGGCTCGAAAATGACATTCCCAGAACAAATGACTGTAACTTCACTTCTAAAAGGTTTATATGAATAATTGTTGTTGTCAAAGCAAGGTCACATCTGTGAGTTGGATGTAGAAGTGTCAGAATCAATATAGATGTTTCTGTGTCAGAGTAAATTCAGATGGAACATAGCAAAAAAATGTAAATTCCTGTCTCCGCCTAAAGAAAACCCATTACTTATAGTGAAGACCAGCCTTGAAGGATGGGTTAGTAGCCTACAAGCTTCAGGAATCCAAAGTATAACATATAATAAGTACCCTGTATCAAGATTGAGGCAAAACAAGTGACATTTGACCTTTTTAGAGAGGTTTATGAAAATAAAGTCCAGGCGGAATAAGCTTTGGGCACATTTGGTTCCATCAGTGCCATTTGACCTTTTTCAGATACCAGACTATAAAAATCATTGTATTACATTGAATCATCACTATAGGTATTCATTCCACCCACAAAAAATAAAAAAAATATTTCTTAATTTTTTAAAAAAAAGTTAAAAATATGTTTGTGTGTGAGTGTGTGTAAGTGTAGGTGTGTGTGTGTGTGTGTGTGAGAGTGTGTGTGTGTGTGTGTGTGTGTGTGTGTGTGTGTAAGTGTAGCTGTGTGGGTATGTAAGTGTAGCTGTGTGGGTACGTGTATAGGTGTGGGTGTGTAAGTGTAGCTGTGTGGGTATGTGTAAGTGTAGCTGTGTGGGTATGTAAGTGTAGCTGTGTGGGTATGTGTAAGTGTAGCTGTGTGGGTATGTAAGTGTAGCTGTGTGGGTATGTAAGTGTAGCTGTGTGGGTACGTGTAGGTGTGGGTGTGTAAGTGTAGCTGTGTGGGTATGTAAGTGTAGCTGTGTGGGTACGTGTAGGTGTGGGTGTGTAAGTGTAGCTGTGTGGGTATGTGTAAGTGTAGCTGTGTGGGTACGTGTAGGTGTGGGTGTGTAAGTGTAGCTGTGTGGGTATGTGTAAGTGTAGCTGTGTGGGTATGTAAGTGTAGCTGTGTGGGTATGTAAGTGTAGCTGTGTGGGTATGTGTAAGTGTAGCTGTGTGGGTATGTAAGTGTAGCTGTGTGGGTACGTGTAGGTGTGGGTGTGTAAGTGTAGCTGTGTGGGTATGTAAGTGTAGCTGTGTGGGTATGTAAGTGTAGCTGTGTGGGTTATGTGTAAGTGTAGCTGTGTGGGTATGTAAGTGTAGCTGTGTGGGTACGTGTAGGTGTGGGTGTGTAAGTGTAGCTGTGTGGGTATGTAAGTGTAGCTGTGTGGGTACGTGTAGGTGTGGGTGTGTAAGTGTAGCTGTGTGGGTATGTGTAAGTGTAGCTGTGTGGGTATGTGTAAGTGTAGCTGTGTGGGTATGTGTAAGTGTAGCTGTGTGGGTATGTGTGGATGTGTGGGTATGTAAGTGTACCAACGCACTATACAATAAAACTACACTGTAGGTCATTGTGTGTAGGTGTACTTGCACAATAAAAAAAACGGAAACATAGGTAACATTTGACTCCAACTGGGGCAGATTTATTTCAAACATTTTACCAACACACTATAGGCATGTAAAAACAAATATTTTACCAACACACTATACAATAAAACCACACTAGGTATATAAAAACAAGTATTTTTTTATTTAAATAAACTCGCAAAATGTTATACCTACCTGAATGTTCCAGTATTTAGGTCGTGCCACTCCCTGAAACAGTTCCTCTTGACAGTGAAGCACAGAGGGACCTGGCACTTCCTGCAGTCCACAGGAGGTGTCTTCACCCTTTTGAGTCCAGCATCTAGGCACCTCCTGCAGTTCTTCCTGACCTTGGTGGCATCTTCCCCATAATACTCGGGCATGCATGCGGGTGGTGGAGGAGGGGGGTGGAGGAGGGGGTGGTGGAGGGGGTGGTGGAGGGGGTGGTGGAGGTGCAGCGCCTTCAGCAGGGCCTTCAGCAAACTCCAACAATTCTGCAGCAAGCTGCTCCCTGAAAGTCTTCTGGGTGTGTGGCTTTGTCCTGCTGGGGTCTGTTGAGAGCTTCATAGTATGAAGTAAATACTTAAAACGACAGTTAATTATAAATCATATATGATCAATCATATTCTTGTATGAACCCATAATGAGAATGCTTCTTGATGGTTTTTGAATATGTATGTATGCTTACAATTTTAGTTGGTGCTGTTTGATAACTTTGCGTTTTAAGAAGAGGGTGTTGAGAACTTCATAGTATGAAGTAAATACTTAAAACGAAAGTTAGTTATAATTAAATATAATCAATTATATTCTTGTATAACCCACAATTAAAATGCTTCATATTATATGCTTTTCTATATTTACAGCATAAACAAAACAAAGTGGTTTGTTAAGTTGAGTGTAAGGCCTAAAAATGATTTATGCCCTGCTCTCTGATAAGAGAGGAGGCAGGTTCTTCCCTCTCCTCTCACAGCAGGGAGGGGGGCTCCAGACTTAAGCAGAAACACATTGAGGCCTCAAAAAGGTGGTTGTGTCATAGTCATAGAATATGTCTAGTCATGTTTTGTTTTACACACACTTGGGAAGGTGTGTCTTATGCCAGAGCCAATAGAATATGTTGGTTGGGTATAGAGGAGGTGTTTGTGGGTTTTTCTATCCAGTTTTTTGAGCATAAAAAGACTGGCCTTTTTGGATTTCGTCGGGGAGAGGGGGGGGAACCCCTGGTATACTCTCTCCCGGTAAAGCTCTGTCCTTCAGAGCTGGGTTAATAGCTCTCGGTAAGGTTCTCTCAACCTGGGTGAATATCTCTTGATTTTCTTCATTGAAAGCTGAGTGAATTTCTTTGAATCCAGAATATATAACTGTATGCCGGAAAGTTGCTATAACCTACGGAATCCATACATGGGTTTTATGCTGGTAGTTAATAGAACGATCCAGAATCCAAACATGGACTTTGAATAACTATGAATTAAGGTTTTAGATAAAAAATATATAACCCCATTTTGATATATTTTGTATGATTATAATGTGTTAAAAGGTAAAGACTCTGTACTAGTTTGGACCTATTATTCTTCAAATAAACTGATCCCACCTTTTGGACTGGGACAACTTAAAGGACATCTGGCCTCTCCTCTCCTGCTTCAAAGGTAAGACTGCACCCTGCCACACACACTTAGGTAGGAACACACCCCATTTACTGATACCAAAGTCCTTCGGGATCGCTTAAACAGATTAAAAAGAGTTGTCTGAATTGAAACAGCAGTTAGTTGAACCTGGTTCTTCGGGGAGTTAATAGAGGTGAGGTCTTGCTGACGTTTGGTGGATCTGAGCCAAGCAGTAAACTTACATAGACTCAGTAAACTTCGGTCGGGTCAATTAGTGAGGTCAGAGTAATTTACCGGAATAAATTAATCGGGGCCTCACCTAGAACTCTAAACAGGTCACACCTCATCGAACAAAAGTGGAAAAACAAAGAGATTAGATTAATTCACTGGCTTATACTTATAGGATAATATTGGACTATAAATGAATAATATTACACCAAATAAATAAGTAAACACATGTATATTCATTCACTGGCCATTCATTTAGAAAATGTAACTCTAAAAAGACAAGTAACACCATTTAGCATTTTGGCTAATCATTCCTGTAGCTTCTTGGCTAAGCTAGCACTGTGACGCAGTTTCACCAAACACATAAGTAATATATAAAAACAGAGAGATTACATACCTGTTGTGGAAGTTCAACATCCGAGTCACTACTGTCCGGATCCAGGTCTGGCTGGAGGAGATCTTCATCATCCGACGAAGAGTCATCTGGTACGATCATAGCTATCGTCAGCTAGCATCTCTAGCACCTGCTCGCCTCTGTGGTGAAGCTCTCCCTTCTGGCTGCGTAATGCGTAATGAAGCCGGAGCGGGCGTAGTTTATACTACGCAGGATCATATCTTTGGAACCCATTGGTCGATTTGGGTGATTGACACCTTTTCTGAACCGTTAGAGCCAATAGAATCGAGTGACAGTTAGTAAGTCCCGCTAAACACTTACGCCAAGTAGAGAGAGGTTTGCGTAAACAGCACGTGAGACAGCGTTAGCTCGGGACTGCGAAACGTTATACCTACTCTGCTGCCATGCATGTAATGATGGATTATCAGGAACAATTCTAAAGTGACTAAGAGACATTGGATTAACTTTAAGCAGCGTTTTTATTCCCTTGAACAAGAGCTTTGATCACAAAACAGCAACGGTAAGACATAATTATTGTTATGGTTTTGAAAACTGTTTTTTTTTCTTCTCTGTTCTGGCTGCTAGCTCAGTAAGTTTGTGTCCTACAGTGATGATACTTATAACCAAATAATCTGTGGAGTATCAGCTTTCAGATGATATGTAGTTTGTGCAGAAAATATTAAGTTTTAAAGATCGTTTTTGTTAGTTAGCACCGGAAGTAGCATCTGCCCGTTTTAGCTAAGGGCTAATGCTAACGCTTCTTGTGAGACTTGTGTTTTGTTTCTGTAAAAATGGTTCGTATTGTCAGTTAGCTGAGATTCTTCTCGTTAATCTGGTATAACACATTAATAGGTTTTAAATATTAAGATGCCCTGAGACACAGTGTCGTGAAAAAAGAAACCAGGGTCCCCGCCGGCGGGACCTCCGGGCTTAACAGGTTAAATGTATGCATACAAAGGCTGATTAAATCCCTGCAGATCTGATGAGGAAAGAGGGAACCGGTGAGCAGGTGGAGGGGGAGTCTGAGGGCATCTGGTGGATGGATGTAAGAGGGCAATGAAAGCTTCCAGAGGGAAATAGGGGGATGTGGCTGGAGAGGAGGGACAGAGAGAGAGAGTTTAATGGTGTCCGTGGTAACGCTGAGACGAAACGGCAGCATTTCTGCTTTCCTCGAGTCTTCAAAGTTCCTCTGTCGGATCGTCGGCACGACACACGTCTCAAAAGCACTTCAATGCTGCTGAGAGGAACAGCAGAGGAACGCTGCTCTTTAATACTTTCATGAGAATTCATTATTTTCTGCTGCTATTTCACACACACACACACACACACACACACACACACACACACACACACTGCACAGAGACTTTTTTTGGTGACCTATTTAGTCATTTTCATCAGGATATGCAGACTTTATCTGCTTAGTGTGAGGGTGGGACCACCACGCATGCACACACACACACACACACACACACACACACACACACACACACACACACACACATATACACATGCACAGAGGTTTAACTGGTCTCCATAGGGGGTCTCTGCTGCAGCAGGGAGCATCTGGCTGGCTCTGATACTATTAACGGAAATGTGTGTGTTCGTGTGTGTGTGTGTGTGTGTGTGTGTGTGTGTGTGTGTGTGTGTGTGTGTGTGTGTGTGTGTGTGTGTGTGTGTGTGTGGGTGGGTGGGTGTGTGTGGGCGTGTGTGTGTGTGTGTGTGTGTGTGTGTGTGAGTGTGTGTGTGTGTGTGTGTGTGTGTGTGTGTGTGTGAGTGTGTGTGTGTGTGTGTGTGTGTGTGTGTGTGTGTGTGTGTGGTGTGTGTGTGTGTGTGTGTGTGTGTGTGTGGTGTGTGTGTGTGTGTGTGTGTGTGTGTGTGTGTGTGTGTGTGTGTGTGGTGTGTGTGTGTGTGTGTGTGTGTGTGTGTGTGTGTTCTGTAATAAAAATGTGAAATGTAATTAAAATATTTGGGAAATGTTATTATGGGTGTGTGCTGCAAGAGTTCATGTTTAATGAGGTGACGCTCAGGAGGAAACACAATGGAGATGTGTGGGAGGGAGGGAGAGGAGAGAGAGGAGGGAGAGGGGGGAGAGGAGAGAGAGGAGGGAGAGGAGGGAGAGGAGAGAGAGGAGGGAGAGGAGAGAGAGGAGGGAGAGGAGGGCGAGGAGGGAGGGGAGGGAGAGGAGGGAGTGACTTATCCGACCGGCCCACATCGTCCCACCGGCCCACTTCAGTACCGGCCCACTTCGGGATTCGTCCCGAACGTCCCGATGGCCAGTCCGCCCCTGGCCGCGGCCCACAGGTTGGGAACCGCTGATCTAATGGCTAGAGTTGAGGACCACCAGATTTCAGTTTCATCCCGTGGTCACAGAGAATTCTTGGTTCTCACTTATTGGCGGACTGGACATTTCCCGGCGGGCAGACGGTCTTTCTGATCCGTCCTTCCGTCAAACATCTGTTTTTGTTTCATTGTCAACTTTAGTTTTTTCGCCTGCTGTCAACACTACCGATAAGCAGCTGTGAAATAGCAAACCGGAATGCGTTGGCGGGGGAATGGACCGATCAGAAAGCAACGGACGAGCAGAGAGTGGTTGGAGTCCGCAGCACACCTTCTTGTAACACAGCACACACATAGCAACTTAGGCTGTCCACAACATCCTCTCTGAACCAAGCATGTCCTGAACAGTGGTTATGAGTTGTTGCCATGATATCAGAGGTACAGGGTCCCACCGTTCAGAAGTCAGGCTGACTAGAGCAGTGGTGTCAAACTCAATTTCATCGTGGGCCACATTAGCATTATAGTTGCACTCAAAGGGCCGGTTGTAACTATATAAATATACATATATAAATGCATAATAAACATGAAATAATGTATTATATATTATTGCCTCTGCATTGGATTATTATTGGACAGGGTAATAACTACGTCTGAAAGCAGAAGTCTAGGGCAAATAATTGCAAGTCTCTTCAGTGTGCATGTCACAAAATGAGATGCATTGTGGGACATATAGCTTAAGAGCAACATGCTTCTGTAAAATAAGATAAGATAAGATGGAACTTTATTAATCCACGTGGGGAAATTCAGTGCTTTAACAGCAACAGGGTAAGATTGAAAAACAGAGAGCACAGATTCACACAGATTAAGATTAAAAAAGATAACTAACTATAAAATAAGAAATTAATTAAAATGAACATATATAGAGATATACTGTAAAGTAGCATGTAACCGTATAATAAACGCATTATATTCTTTGCAAGCTCTTGCGGGCCACATAAAATGAAGTCGCGGGCCGGATTTGGCCCCCGGGCCTTGAGTTTGACACCCCTGGACGAGAGGGTCTTTATCATGTTTTCTCTTCAGTGATTGTGATGTTTTTGATTATGTTTCCCCCTGCATCTTGTCTTCGATATTTCTCTTTGTCTGATGTTGCAAATGGAGCTGCCGTGAAGCAAGAAACATGTCAGACTCGATCGGACAATAAAGTATTATCGTATAGTATCGTAGCCCGTCTCTTCAACCACGCTTTGAGGTGGATGTATTGATGCCTACTCGTTATCTAGCCGCTTCCTCTTGATCTCAAAGTGCATCAGATAGCAGCGTTTAAGTTTAAATGCAAAATGTATCTTACATGTTCCCGTATAGGCTGAACTATTTCTATAAATGTTCGTATTGTGAAATATATTGCAGCAAAGGACATATATGTTGCAGCCTTAAATCAGAGGCTACATTCACAGGATTGAATCACAACGTGGAATTCAAAGCAGTGCAATGTAATAGTGGAAGAACTAATAAAGTGCATGTAGCGGCCGAAATCGTATAGAAATAAAACAGATAATTAACTTAAAATAATACAGCCGCTGAGGCACTAGTTAGCAGATCTTACGCAGGGCAATGATCCAGGTCCAGACAAGATTCTCCATTTGTGCAGTTTATTCTGATAACAAAGTACAACGAACGGGTTTCCTATATCTCGTTTCCTATATCCCATTTCCTATATCCCGTTTCCTATATCCCGTTTCCTATATGCCGTTTCCTATATCCCGTTTCCTATATCTCGTTTCCTATATCCCGTTTCCTATATCCCTTTTCCTATATCCCTTTTCCAATATCCTGTTTCCTATATCCCGTTTCCTATATCCCGTTTCCTATATGCCGTTTCCTATATGCCGTTTCCTATATCCCGTTTCCTATATCCCGTTTCCTATATCCCGTTTCCTATATCCCGTTTCCTATATCCCGTTTCCTATATGCCGTTTCCTATATCCCGTTTCCTATATGCCGTTTCCTATATCCCGTTTCCTATATCTCGTTTCCTATATCCCGTTTCCTATATCCCGTTTCCTATATGCCGTTTCCTATATCCCGTTTCCTATATCCCGTTTCCTATATCCCGTTTCTTATATCCCGTTTCCTATATCCCATTTCCTATATCCCATTTCCTATATCCCGTTTCCTATATCCCGTTTCCTATATCCCGTTTCCTATATGCCGTTTCCTATATCCCGTTTCCTATATCCTGTTTCCTATATGCCGTTTCCTATATCCCGTTTCCTATATCCTGTTTCCTATATCCCGTTTCCTATATCCCATTTCCTATATCCCGTTTCCTATATCCCATTTCCTATATCCCGTTTCCTATATCCCATTTCCTATATCCCGTTTCCTATATCCCGTTTCCTATATCCCGTTTCCTATATGCCGTTTCCTATATCCCGTTTCCTATATCCCGTTTCCTATATCCCATTTCCTATATCCCGTTTCCTATATCCCATTTCCTATATCCCGTTTCCTATATCCCATTTCCTATATCCCGTTTCCTATATCCCTTTTCCTTAAGCCTATCCTATGGCTTTCCTTTGTGTGGCTTGAAACACCCTGCTAAGAAACCGTTTGCCTCCTCGTGCTCTGGCTCCCACCTCCACCTGGCTCCAATATATACACCAGGTGCTCTAACCACCCAGTGCCCAAACATGCCTTCAAAATAAAAGCATAGAAACTACTTTAACTTATGACGCTAACTAAGAATACATTTACAATAAACGCTATCAAACAGCAAGAAAATAAATGTTTGACCCTAACCCTGACCTCCACCCGACGCTCCGACCCCGTCACCCCTATCCTCCAGGACCTCCACTCGACGCTCCGATCCCATCACCCCTACCCTCCAGGACCTCCACCCGAGGCTCCGACCCCATCACCCCTATCCTCCAGGACCTCCACTCGACGCTCCGATCCCATCACCCCTACCCTCCAGGACCTCCACCCGAGGCTCCGACCCCATCACCCCTATCCTCCAGGACCTCCACTCGACGCTCCGATCCCATCACCCCTACCCTCCAGGACCTCCACCCGAGGCTCCGACCCCATCACCCCTATCCTCCAGGACCTCCACTCGACGCTCCGACCCCGTCACCCCTACCCTCCAGGACCTCCACTCGACGCTCCGACCCCGTCACCCCTATCCTCCAGGACCTCCACCCGAGGCTCCGACCCCATCACCCCTATCCTCCAGGACCTCCACTCGACGCTCCGCCCCCGTCACCCCTATCCTCCAGGACCTCCACCCGACGCTCCGACCCCATCACCCCTATCCTCCAGGACCTCCACTCGACGCTCCGACCCCGTCACCCCTATCCTCCAGGACCTCCACCTGACGCTCTGACCACGTCATCCCTATCCTCCAGGACCTCCACTCGACGCTCCGACCCCGTCACCCCTATCCTCCAGGACCTCCACTCGACGCTCCGACCCCATCACCCCTATCCTCCAGGACCTCCACTCGACGCTCCGACCCCGTCACCCCTATCCTCCAGGACCTCCACTCGACGCTCCGACCCCATCACCCCTATCCTCCAGGACCTCCACTCGACGCTCCGACCCCGTCACCCCTATCCTCCAGGACCTCCACTCGACGCTCCGACCCCATCACCCCTATCCTCCAGGACCTCCACTCGACGCTCCGACCCCCCTATCCTCCAGGACCTCCACTCGACGCTCCGACCCCATCACCCCTATCCTCCAGGACCTCCACTCGACGCTCCGACCCCATCAGCCCCTATCCTCCAGGACCTCCACTCGACGCTCCGACCCCATCACCCCTATCCTCCAGGACCTCCACCTGACGCTCTGACCCCGTCACCCCTATCCTCCAGGACCTCCACTCGATGCTCCGACCCCGTCACCCCTATCCTCCAGGACCTCCACCTGACGCTCTGACCACGTCACCCCTATCCTCCAGGACCTCCACCTGACGCTCTGACCACGTCACCCCTATCCTCCAGGACCTCCACCCGACGCTCCTACCCCGTCACCCCTATCCTCCAGGACCTCCACCCCAACGCTCCGACCCCATCACCCCTATCCTCCAGGACCTCCACCCCGACGCTCCGACCCCGTCACCCCTATCCTCCAGGACCTCCACCTGACGCTCCGACCCCGTCACCCCTATCCTCCAGGACCTCCACCCGACGCTCCGACCCCGTCACCCCTATCCTCCAGGACCTCCACCCGAGGCTCCGACCCCATCACCCCTATCCTCCAGGACCTCCACCCGACGCTCCGACCCCGTCACCCCTATCCTCCAGGACCTCCACCCCGACGCTCCGACCCCGTCACCCCTATCCTCCAGGACCTCCACCCCGACGCTCCGACCCCGTCACCCCTATCCTCCAGGACCTCCACTGGCTCCCCATCAAACACCGCATTGACTTCAAAATATTACTACTCACCCAAAACCATCAACAACCTCGCCCCCCCCTACCTCAGTGACCTCATGCAACCCAACTCTGATCACCCCCCCCCCACACTTTCCTCACACTTGGATCAGGTCTACTTAAATATGTATTCATACAGTGATGGAGAATGGAGAGAAAGGCGTGGGAGGGTTGGGCGCAGGGCCGGCCCTGACCAATTTGCCGCCCTAGGAAAGATTTTAGCTGACTGCCTGAACCCCAGCTCACAGTGTTAGTTCATAATGCTAATCATCTTTTGAGAACATGCACAAAGGGTGAAGTTAAGGAGCTTTCAATCCTGCAGCCTTTTGAGTATTTCCTCTTTAGAGCGTGAAGGTAGTTAGAATTAGAGGTGACAATCAAAACGAATGGACTTGTATTATATACAAACAGCTTTCGATGACAGTATCAGGGGCTATGTAGGGGCTTTTTTCAGTTTCGCCGTGAGCAGATTTGCAGAAACTCCAGATCTGCATCAAATGCATCCTGACCTGCCTCTGAGGCGCACCGCCTTTGGACCGTCAGCATTATCGTGTACAGCCATCGAGCACCGGAACACTCTTCCAGTTGAACTTAAAACCTGCACTGATTTTAACTCGTTTTCCTATAGTGCAACAAAAGGATATTAAGCAACCAGTCATGCCGACATTAATCACACTGTAATCTGAGTACTATATGTATCGTCATACTATATCTTAGATATTTTTATTTAAGTGTATTTGAAGTGTACTAAGTGTTATATTCGTAACCTGAATTTAAATCAGGCTTTGTAATTATTTGAGTGACCGAGATCATGTAAGTGTGTCTCAAGTGTACTATGTATTAATTTATTGAGCTGAACTTAAATCAGGTTTTAAAATTGTTTGACTGATAGAGATGATGCAATGTTATTATTTGTTTATTGATTGTTATGAACCTGTCTGAGGACCACCGATGGAAATGAGCTATTAGCTATAATCTGGCATCTCTTCTCTTTGCTGAGATTAATGTTTTTGTATGCATGGTGCTTCCATAGATAAATAAATAAAATAAATATTGAACAGAGAACAGAAAAGAGAGCATTACATATTCCAAAGTTATATTAAAAAAAATAATATGGAAGGACGGAACATTCTTTAAGTCATGGTGTAAAAACATGGTTATTGAACTGCATTGGAATTGTTCAAAGGGGTTATTGCTAATTAATATTATATATATATATATATAAATGAAAATGTATATCTCTCTGTGTGACGAAAGTAACTTCTGTGGACTGACGGCTTCGGGCCTTGGACATTGCACATGTCTTTTATTTTGAAAAGTGTTCCCCCTCCCGTTTATTTCAGTTACTCCTGAAGGCAAGGCAAGTTTATTTATATAGCACTTTTCAACGCAAGGCAATTCAAAGTGCTTTACAAAAAATGAAAGACATTAAGCATTGAAAAAGAAAAGCTAATAAAATAAACATTAAAAGGAAAAATACATGGATAAAAGTTACAGAGCAGTTTAAGATATGTAGCATTTTATATATAATACAAAATCCCCAGCTATATTGGAAGTGTATATAATCAAACCTATTTATCTACGTTGATGATGTTCACCTGGTGCCCTGTGGTGTCCCTGTGGTGTCCCTGTGTCTAATGGCTGATTCGTGGGTGTGTGTGTGTGTGTAGGCTCTGTGCTTCCTGCTTGGTGGAGGCTGGTAGTGTGGGTGAGATCCGTGAGGCAGCATTGAGGCTGTGTGTCCTGAACCACAGCGATGAATAACTGCCCCCACCGGGTTATATTTTAATCCTCTGCCTCCTTGCTCGGTCGGGCCGCTCAACGCTCAGCTTCACACTCTGTCTTGTGTTGTGCAAACTCTGACACAACTTCATAAGATCTGTATCAACCCTCAGCCGCAGCCTCTCATTGGTGGACCGACATCTTTATTTCATCACCAGTGGAAACTTTGAAGGGTTATCAGGTAATCTTTGGGGTTTTGACTGAGCCACGCTATACTTACTTACTTTCCCTGAATGTGTACTTCTCTATTTTGTTATTTCCTTTTATTGTAAATACTATGATGTTAGTTTCTCTGAGCAGCTTCTGCCTCTCTCTGAATGGCTGTAAATGTGTTAAAGCTGCTCTGAGAGGGTACAGACTGGATGAGCGTGATAGAAATGCAGTCCATTCTCCATGTTTTGACACCTTGACCTATAACTATGATCTGTTCTGACTGTCTGGCAGGCGGCCTGTGCATTATTAACCTGCTGTATTTAATTAAAGCATCATTAAAAACAATAGTGCTACGTGTGTGTGTGTGTGTGTGTGTGTGTGGGTGTGTGTGTGTGTCTCCCCCTGATGGTCTCCCTCCAGGTGCAGCCTCTCCCTCAGGTGCCCCCAATCAGGGCCTCC
>CM070446.1:38079260-38101621 GCA_036324595.1 Champsocephalus gunnari
CCCCCCCTCTCTCCCCCCCCTCCCCTCCCTCCCCCCCCCCTCCCTCCCCCTCCCCCCCCCCTCCTCCCCCCCTCCCCTCCCCTCTCCCCCCTCCCCCCCTCCCCCCCCTCTCCTCCTCCCCCCCCTCTCCCCTCCCCCCCCCCTCCCCCTCCCCCCCCTCCTCTCCTCTCTCTCTCCTCTCTCTCCCCCCCCCCTCCCCTCTCCCCCTCCCCCCCCTCTCCCCCCCCTCTCCTCCCCTCCCCCCCCCTCTCCCCCCCTCCCCCCCCCCTCCCCCCCTCTCCCCCCCCTCCCCCCTCCCCCTCCCCCCTCCCCCCCCTCTCCCTCCCCCCCCTCCCCCCCTCCCCCCCCCCTCCCCTCTCCCCCCCCTCCCCCTCCCCCCCCTCCCCTCCCCCCCCCTCCCCCTCCCCCCTCCCCCTCTCCCCCTCCCCCCCCTCCCCTCCCCCCCCCTCTCCTCTCCTCCCTCTCTCTCTCCTCCCCCCCCCTCCCCTCCCCCTCCCCCCTCCTCCTCTCCCCTCTCCCTCCCCCCCTCTCCCCCCCTCCCCCCCCTCCCCCCCTCTCCCTCTCCCCCTCTCCCCCCCCCCTCCCCCCCCTCTCCTCCCTCCCCCTCCCCCCCCTCCCTCTCCCCCCCCCCTCCCCCCCCTCCCTCCCCCCCTCCCTTCTCCCCTCTCCCCCCTCCCTCCCCCCCCCCTCCCTCCCCCCCCTCCCCCTCCCCTCTCCCCTCACCTCCTCTCCCCTCCTCTCCCCCCCTCCCCCTCTCTCTCCCCCCTCCCCTCCCCCCTCCCGCTCCCCCCTCCCCCTCTCCCCCCCCCTCCCCCCTCTCCCCCACCCCCCCCTCCCTCTCCCCCTCCTCCCCCCCTCCCTCCTCCCCCCCCTCCCTCCCCCCTCCCTCCCCCGCCTCCTCTCCCCCCTCTCCCTCCTCCCCCCCCCTCTCCCCCCCCCCTCCTCTCCTCCCCCCTCCTCCCCCCTCCCCTCCCCCCCCCCTCCCCTCCCCCCCTCTCCCCCCCTCCCCTCTCTCCTCCCCCCCTCTCCCTCTCCTCCCTCCCCCCCCTCCTCCCCTCCCCCCCCTCCCCCTCCCCCCCCCCACCCCCCTCCCCCCCCTCCCCCCCCCTCTCCCTCCCCCCCCCCTCCCCCTCCCCCCTCTCCCCCCTCCTCCCTCCCCCCTCCTCTCCTCCCCCCTCTCCCTCTCTCTCCCCCCCCTCCCTCCCCCCCTCTCCTCCCTCTCGCCCCTCCCCTCTCCCCCCTCCCTCTCCCCGCCTCGCCCCCCCCCTCCCCTCTCTCCCCCCCTCCCCCCCTCCCGCCCCCCTCTCTCTCTCCCCCTCCCCTCTCCCCCCTCCTCCTCCCCCCCCTCCCCCCCTCTCCCCTCCCTCCCCTCCCCCTCCCCCCCTCCCCCTCCCCCCCCTCCCCCTCCGCCCTCCCCCTCTCTCCCTCCTCTCCCCCTCCCCCCGCCTCCCCCCCCTCCCCTCCCCTCCCGCGCTCCCCCCCCGCTCTCTCCCCCCCTCCCTCCCCCCTCCCCTCCCCCCTCCCCTCCCCCCCCTCCCCCTCCCCCCTCTCTCCCTCCCCTCCTCCTCCCCGCTCTCCCCCCTCCCCCTCCCCCCCTCCCTCGCCCCCCCTCCCCCCCCTCCCCCCTCCCCCCCCACTCTCTCCTCCCCCCTCCCCCCCCCTCCTCCCCCCTCCCCTCCCCCCCCTCCCCCCTCTCCCTCTCCCCTCCTCACCCCCTCTCTCCCCCCCCCCTCCCCCCTCCTCTCCCCTCTCCCCCCCTCCCTCTCCCCCCCTCCCCCCCCTCCCCTCTCCCCCCCTCCCCCCCCCCTCCCTCCCCCCCCTCCCCCTCCCCCCTCCCCCCCCCTCTCTCTCCCCCCCCTCCCCCCCCTCCCTCTCTCCTCTCCCCCTCTCCCCGCTCTCGCTCTCCCCTCCCCCCCCTCCCCGCTCTCCCCTCTCGCTCTCCTCTCCCCCTCTCCCCTCCCCGCCCCCTCCCCCCCCCTCCCTCCCTCCCCCCCTCCCCCCCCTCCCCCTCTCCCCCCCTCTCCCCTCTCGCCCCTCCCCCTCTCTCTCCCCCCTCTCCCCCCCTCTCCCCTCTCTCGCGCGCCTCCCCCACTCTCCCCCCTCCCCCCCCTCTCGCTCGCCCTCTCTCCCACCCTCCTCCCCCTCCCCGCCCCTCCCTCTCTCCCCCTCGCTCCCCCCTCACCCTCCCCCCTCGCTCTCTCTCTCCTCCCCTCGCTCCCCTCCTCTCTCCCCCCGCTCCCCCCTCTCCCGCTCGCTCCCTCCCCCCTCCCCTTCTCTCCCTCCCTCTCTCTCTCTCCCCCCCTCCCCGCTCTCTCCCCCCCGCCTCTCCGCCCCCTCTCCGCCCTCTCCCCCCCTCGCTCTCCCACTCTCGCTCCTCCCCTCCGCCCCCCCTCCCCTCACTCGCACTCTCACGCTCGTCTCGTCCTCCCCTCCCCGCTCCCCTCGCTGCCTCACCCTCCCCCCCGCTCTCGCTCACCTCCCCGCCCCTCCCTCTCCCCTCTCTCTCTCCGCTCTCGTCTCGCTCCCTCGCTCGCCCCTCGCTCCCCCGCTCCCGCTCCTCCCGCTCGCCCCCCCACCTCGCCACTCTCCTCGCCCCCCTCTCGCTCCACTCTCCGCGCGCGCCTCTCCTCGCACTCTCGCTCGCGCGTCTCTCTCTCTCTCTCACTCGCTCTCTCGCCCCCGCGTCTTCTCCCCTCGCGCTCCTCTCTCTCACCCCTGCCCCCTCGCCCCCCTCTCTCCCCCTCCCCTCCCGCTCTCCCCCGCTCGCCTCCCCCCTCTCCCACCGCCCTCTCTCGCCGCTCTCCCCACCGCGCCCCGCCCACTCTCCCCTCGCCCCCTCCGCCCCCCGCCCCCTCACGCTCCACTCTCGCTCCCCTCGGCTCTCTCTCCCTCCTTCCCCACTCGGCTTCGCCCCCACTCGCACCCTCCCTCGCCTCCCCTCTCTCCCTCTCCTCCCCCGCTCTCGCCTCTCCGCTCTCGCCCCTCCCACTCCCACCTCCCCTCGCCCCCCCTCCCCTCACTCTCTCCCGCGCGCGCGCTCTCTCGCTCTCCTCACGCGCCTCCCCGCCCTCGCTCCCCGCTCGCCTCCGCTCCTCCCTCACACCGCGCCTCCCCTCCTCTCCTCACCCCCTCCCCCCTCTCCCCCCCCTCCCCCTCCCCCCTCCCCTTCCCCCCCCTCTCCCCCCCCTCTCCCCCCTCCCCTCCCCTCCCCCCCCCTCCCTCCCTCTCCCCCTCCCCCCTCTCCTTCCCTCCCCCCTCCCCTCTCCCCCCCCTCTCCCCCTCCCTCTCCTCCCCCCCTCCCCCTCTCCCTCCCCCCCCCCTCCCCCCTCCCTCTCCCCCCCCCCCCCCCCTCCCCCCCTCCTCCCCCCTCCCCCCCCTCCCCTCTCCCCCCCCCTCCCCTCTCTCCTCTCTCCTCCCTCCCCCTCCCTCCCCCCCCTCCCCCTCTCCCCTCTCTCCCCCTCTCCCCCCTCCCCCTCTCCCTCCCCCCCCCTCCCTCCCTCCCTCTCCCCTCTCCCCCTCCCCTCCCCTCCCCCCTCTCCCCCTCCCTCTCCCTCCTCCCCCTCCCCCCCCCCCCTCCCTCTCCCTCCCCCCCCCCCCTCCCCCCTCTCCCCTCCCCCTCCCTCCCTCCTCCCCTCCCCTCTCCCTCCCCCCTCCCTCCCCCCTCCCCCCCCTCTCCTCCCTCCTCTCCCCCCCTCTCCCTCCCCTCCCCCCCCCCCCCCTCTCCCCCCTCTCCCCCCCCCCTCCCTCTCCCTCCCCCCCCCTCTCTCCCCCTCCCCCCCTCTCCCTCCCCTCCCCTCCTCCTCCCCTCTCCCCCCCCCCCTCTCCCCCCTCCCCCCTCCCCTCTCCTCCCCCTCTCCCCCCCTCCCCTCCCCTCCCTCCCCCCCCCTCCTCCCTCCCCTCCCCCTCCCCCCTCCCTCCCTCTCCCCCCCCTCCCCCCCTCCCCCCCCCCCCTTCCCCTCCCTCCCCCCCCTCCCCTCCCTCCTCCCTCTCTCCCTCCCCCTCTCCCTCCCCCTCTCCCTCCCCCCCCTCCTCCCCCCCTCCCCTCCCCTCTCCCCCTCCCCCCCTCCCCCTCTCCTCCCTCCCTCTCCCCCCCCCCCCCTCCCCCCCCCCCTCCTCTCCCCCTCCTCCCCCCTCCCCTCCCCTCCTCCCCCCCCCCTCTCTCCCCCCCCCTCTCTCCCCCTCTCCCCCTCCCCCCCTCCCTCTCCCCCCCCCCCCCTCTCCCCCCCCCCCCCCTCTCCCTCCCCCTCCCTCCCTCTCTCTCCCTCCCCCTCCTCCTCCCTCCCCCCCCCCCCCTCCCCTCCCCCTCCCCTCCTCCTCCCCTCTCCCTCCCCCCCCCCCCCCCCCCCCCTCCTCCCTCCTCCCCTCCCCCCCTCCTCCCTCTCCCCCCTCCCCTCCTCCCCTCCCTCCCCTTCTCCCTCTCCTCCCCCCCCATCCCTCCCCCCCCCCTCCTCCTCTCCCCTCCTCCCCCTCCCCCTCCTCCTCCCCCCCCTCTCTCTCCCTCCTCCCCCCCTCCCCCCCCTCTCCCCCTCACCCTCCCCCCCTCCTCTCCCTCCCTCCTCCTCCTCCCCCCCCCCCTCTCCCCTCTCCCCCCCCCCCCTCTCCTCCCCCCCCCTCCGCTCCTCCTTCTCTCCTCTCCCTCCCCTCCTCCCCCCCTCCTCCCACTCCCCCCCCTCTCCTCTCCCCCTCCTCCTCTCTCCCCCCCCCCCTCCCCCTCTCCCCCCCTCCCCTTCCTCCCTCCCCCCTTCCTCCCCCCCCTCCCCCCCCTCTCCTCTCCCTCCCCCCCTCCCTCCCCCCTCCCTCCTCCTCCCTCCCACCTCCCCCCTCCTCTCTCCCCTCCCCCCTCCCTCTCCCCCTCCCTCCTCTCCCCCCCTCTCCCCTCCCCCCCCCCCCTCCCACCCCCCTCTCTCACTCCCCCCCCTCCTCTCCCCCCTCCCCCTCCCCTCCCTCCCCCCTCCCCCCTCCCCTCTCTCTCCCCTCCTCTCTCTCCCTCCCACCCTCTCTCCCCCCTCCCCTCTCTCTCCCCCTCCCCTCCTCCCTCCCCTCTCCCCCCCTCTCCCCTCTCCCCCCCCCCCCCCCTCCCCTCTCTCCCCCCCTCCCCCCCTCTCTCTCTCTCCCTCCATCCCCCCTCCCCTCCCCCCCTCTCCCCCCCTCCCCCCTCTCTCCCCCTCTCCTCCCCTCTCCCCCCCTCCCTCCCCCCCCCCCCCCCCCCTCTCCTCCCCCCCCCCCCCCCCCCTCCTCCTCCCCCCCTCCCCCCCTCCCCCTCTCCTCTCCCCCCCCCCTCCTCTCCACCCCCCCTCCCTCCCTCTCCCCCCCTCTCCTCTCTCTCCCTTCTCCTCCCCCCCTCCTCTCTCCCCCTCCCCTCCCCTCCTCTCCTCCCTCCCCTCCTCTCCTCCCTCCCCCCCCCCCCTCCCCCCTCCCTCCCCCTTCTCCCTCCTCCCCCCTCCCCCCTCCCCCCCTCTCCTCCCCCCCTCCCCCCACTCCCTCCCCTCTCCTCTCCCTCTCACCACCACACTCGCCACCTCGCCGCCGGCCTCTCCCATATTCTCCCGCTCACTCCCCTCACACGCTCCCCACTCACCCAGTCACGTGTGACACTCCTCGCCCGCCTCCGCACACCTCGCCCACCTCTCCCTCGACCTCACGCACTTACCGCTCCCTCTCATCTCTCCGCTCTCGCTCGCACCCTGCCCACCCACTACTTCGTGCCTCCATCACTCCCTCTCCCTCTCTCTCTCTCTACTCACTCTTCTCTCGCTCTCTCTCGCTCCTCTCTCGCTCTCACGCTCTCACTCGCTCGCTCTGCACGTCTTCCTACTATCGCGATCTCCTCTCGCGCCTCACCCATCACGCTCCACCTGCTCTCGCCTGCTCTCACGCGTCCCTCCCATTCCCTCCGCCCGCCTAGCTCCTCTACATCTACTCTCTTCATCTACTCTCCTCATCTCTCCCTCTCCCTCCTCCCTCTCTCGATCTCCCCCTCCCCTCTCGCTCCTCCACCCCCTCTTCTCTCTCTTCTCCTCCTCCTCTCCCCTCTCCCCTCCTCCCTCTCGTATTCCTCTCCCCATCTGCACTCTCTCACTTCACCTCTCCTCGCTCACTCCGCTCACCTCCCACGCCTCTCCCTCATCTCCACCCTGCTCCGCCCTCGCTATCCCTCTCCCTCCCCTCCCCGTCCTTCTTCCACTCGCCCTCTCCCATCTCTATCTTCTCGCGTCCCTCCCGTCTCGCTCTCTCTCGTCACCTCCTTCTCTCTCCCATCCTCACGCTCTCATCCCGCCCCACCCTCCTCCTCCTCTCGCCGCGCTTCTCTCCCCTCGGCCCCCTCCCCTCGCTCTCTCTCTCCCTCCCTCACCTCTCTCTCCCCTACCCCCCTCTCTCCCCGTCTCCCATCCTCGATCTCTCCTCTACTCCCTCTCTCTCACCCCCTCCTCTCCCGCCTCTCCTCTCTCCCCCCTACGCTCTCTCTACCCCTCTCGCCCCTCTCTCCCTTCTCCTCTGCCTCTCCTCTCCGCCCTCTCCCCCGCCCCAACCCCTCCCCTCTCTCTCCTCCTACTCTCCTCCATCTCTCTCTCTCCCCCTCTGCTCTCCCCCCCTCGCGCCCTTCGCTACCTCGTCTCCCTCTCCCCTCGCGCTCACCCTCTCGTTCTCCCCTCCTCTCCCTCTCGCGCACTCCTCCCCCACCCCCCTGCCCTCCTCTCTCGCTCTCACTCGCTCCCTCTCGCTCTCGCATCTCCCGCGCCTCTCCCACACATCTACTCCCTCACTCTCCCCCCTCTCCACCCCCCGCTCCCCACTCCCCCTCCCCCTCCTCCCCTCGCTCTCCCCTCTCCTCCCCCACTCGCTCACTCACTCCACACTCGATCCCTCTCACCTCCCGCTACACCCACTCAGTCTCCCGCCCACGCTCCACTCCCACCTCCCCCTCTCTCTCTCGCTCGCACTCTCTCAGCTCTCTCCCCCCCACCCTCTCTCCGCCCCCCCTCGCCTCTGCTCTCACCCTCTCTCTCACCGCTCTCTCCTCCCTCTCTCCTTCCATCTCGCACCCCATCTCTCATCCCTCTCTCTCCTCTCCCCCCCTCCTCTCTCTCTCTCTCTCTCCCTCATCTCTTCCCGCCCCTCCCCTCGCCTCACCTCTCCCCTCCTCCCTCTCCTCCCACCTCTCTCTGCTCCCGACCCCTCTCCCCCTCACTCTCCACCCTCCTCGCCCTCCTCCTCCTACTCTCCCTCCTCCCTCCTCTCGCTCTCCTCCGCACTCCTCTCTCCCCGCACTCTCACCCCCGCGCCTCCCCGCCCTCCCCTCCGCGCCCCCTCCCCTCTCACTCCTCCCTCTGACTCCCCCGCCACTCCTCCACCTCTCTCGCTCTCTCTCGCTCTCCCCCTCGCGCCCCTCTCTCCCGCCCTCATCCCCTCTCCACTCCCTCTCCCCCTCATCTCATCTCTCTCTCTCGCCACCCTCTCCCGCACTCCCCGCTCATCCCCTCTCCCCCCGCTCCTCTCCTCCCTCGCTCACTCGCACGTCTCCCCCCTCCCCCTCTCTCCCACCCTCTCTCTCTCGCTCTCATCCCGCTCGCCTCCTTCGCGCTCTCTCGCTCTCACCCCTCCTCCCTCCCCCCTCACAGCCTCTCCCACCGTCGCACGCCCCTCCTCCCTCCTCTCTCCCCCCCTCTCGCCTCACTCCAACTCGTCTCTTCTCCCCTCTCTCTCTCCACCTCCCTCTCCCCTCCCTCATCCCCCCTCCCCCCGCCTCTCCCCCTCTCGCTCTCACTCTCTCGCCCACTCCCCTCTCTCCGCCCCCTCCCTCCCTCTCTCCCCCTCCTCCCTCTCCCCTGCTCCTCTCTTCCCTCACTCCCCTCTCTCCTCTCCCCCTCCCCTTTCTCTCCTCACGCTCCCCACTCCCTCCCCTCCTCCCCCTCCCACGTCTCTCTCTCTCCCTCGCTCCCCTCTCTCTCGTCTCTCTCTTCTCCCCCACCCTCCCCTCTCACTCTCCCTCTCGCTACTCTCCCTCTCCCCTCTGCATCTCCCCTCTCCCACTCCTCTCTCTCTCCACTTCACCGCCTCTCCTCACTCCGCTCTCTCCTCCCGCTCTCTTCCTCCGCTCTCCCCTCTCCTCTCTCTCCCTCCCTCTCTCCTCCCCCTCTCTCTACGCCGCTCTCGCCTCACTTCCTCTCTCTCTCGCCCCTTCTCGCGCTCTCTCTGCTCCTCTCGCACTCGCACCCCCTCACTCCGCCCCCTCCACTCCCCTCTCACTCTCTCCCGCACCTCTCACGCTCTCCCCGCTCCTCTCTCCCCCACCTCCGCTCCTCCCCCTCCCTCCCTCCCCTCCGCTCTCGCTCCCCCTCCACCTCTCTCTCTCTCCGCTCCCCTCCTCCCCCTCCTCTCTCCCACTCCCCTCCCCTCTCTCTCCCCTCCTCGCTCCCTCCCCCCTCTCTCTCTCCCCTCTCGCCCCCTCTCCCCTCTCTCCCTCTCTCCTCTCTCCCTCCCTCTCCCCCCCTCTCCCCTCCTCTCTCCCCCTCCCTCTCACTCCCCCTCTCCCCTCTCTCCTCTCCCCTCCCCCCCCTCTCCTCCCCTCTCTCTCCCTCCTCTCCCCCCCTCCCCTCACCTCCCCTCCTCTCCCCTCTCCCCTCGCCCTCTCTCCCCCTCCTCTCTCCCCTCCCCCCCCTCCCCCCCTCTCCTCTCTTCTCCCTTCCCTCTCTCTCTCCCCTCGCCCCCTCCTCCCCTCCTCCCCTCTCCCCCCCTCTCCCTCCCCTCCCCCCCCCTCCCCCTCCCCCCCCTCTCTCCCCTCCCCTCTCTCCCTCCCTCTCTCTCTCCCTCTCCCTCCCTCTCCCCTCTCCTCTCCTTCCTCCTCCCCCCCTCCCCCTCTTCTCTCCCCCCCCCTCCCCTCTCCCCCTCCTCCCCCCTCTCTCCCCTCCCCTCTCCCCCCTCCCCTCCCCCCACTCCTCCCCCCTCTCCCTCCCCCTCCCCCCCCTCCTCCCCCTCTTCTCTCCCCTCTCTCTCTCTCTCCCCCTCCCCGCTCTCTCTCTCCCCTCTTCTCCCTCGCCCCCCCTCCTCTCTCCTCTCCCCTCTCTCCTCACCCCCCCCTCCTCTCTCTCTCCCCCCCCTCTCCCTCTCTCCCCCCCCCCTCCCCCCCCTCTCCCTCCCCCCCCTCCCCCCCTCCCCTCTCCCCCCCCCCTCCCCCCCTCTCTCTCTCCCCCCCTCTCCCCCCCTCCCCCCCCTCTCTCCCCTCCCCCCCCTCTCCCTCCCCCCTCTCCTCCCTCTCCCTCTCCTCTCGCCCCCCCCCTCACCTCCCCCCCCTCTCCCCCCCCTCCCCCCCCTCCCCCCCCTCCCTCTCCCCCCTCCGCTCTCTCTCTCCCCTCCCCCCTCTCTCCCCCTCTCCCCCCCCTCCCCCTCCCACCCCTCTCTCCCCCTCCCTCGCTCCCTCCCCCCTCCCCGCCCCCCCCCCTCCCCCCCCTCTCCCTCTCCCTCCCCCCCTCCCCTCCCCCCCCTCCCCCCCCTCCCTCTCCCCCTCCCCTCCCTCTCCCCTCCCTCCCCCCTCTCCCCCCCCCCTCCCCCCCCTCCCCCCCCTCCCCCTCCTCCCCCCCCTCCCCTCCCCCCTCCCCCCCCTCCCCCCCCTCCTCTCTCCTCTCTCTCTCTCCCTCTCCCCCTCCCCCCCCTCCCCTCCCTCCCCCCCCTCCCCCCTCCCCCCCCCCTCCCCCCCCCCTCCCTCCCCTCTCTCTCTCTCTCTCCCCCCCCTCCCCTCCCCCTCTCTCCCCCTCCCCCTCCCCCCCCCCTCCCCTCCCCCCCCTCCCCCCCCCCTCCCCCCCCCCTCTCTCCCCTCCCTCCCCCCCTCTCCCCCCTCTCCTCTCCCCCCCCCTCTCCCCCCCCCCTCCCCTCCTCTCTCCCCCCTCCCCCCCCCCTCCCCCCCCCCTCCCCTCTCTCCCCCCCTCTCCGCCCCCCTCTCCCCCCCCTCTCCCCCCCCCCTCTCCCCCCCTCCCCCCCTCCCCCCTCCCCCCCCTCCCCCCTCTCCCCCCCCTCCCCCCCCTCCCCCCTCCCTCCCCCCCCTCCCCCTCTCCCCCCCTCTCCCCTCCCCCCCTCCCTTCCCCCCCTCCCCTCCCTCCCCTCTCCCCCCCTCTCTCTCCCCCCCTCCCTCCCCCTCCCCCCCCTCTCCCCCCTTCCCTCTCCCCTCCCCCCCCCTCCCCCCCTCCTCCCCCCCCCCTCCTCCTCCCCCTCCCCCCCTCCCCCCTCCCCCCCCTCCCTCCCCTCCCCCCCCCTCTCCCCCCCTCCCCCTCCTCCCCCCCTCCTCCCCCCCTCCCTCCCCCTCCCCCCCCCTCTCCCCCTCTCCCTCCCCCCCCTCCCCCTCCCTCCCCCCCTCCTCCCCCCCCCCTCTCCCTCCTCCCCCCCCTCCCCCTCCCCCTCTCTCTCTCCCCCCCTCCTCCCCCCCCCTCTCCCCCCCTCCCCCCCCCCTCCTCTCCCCCTCCCCCCCCCCTCTCCCCCCTCTCCCCCCCCTCTCCCCCTCCCCTCCCTCCCCCCCCTCCCCCCTCTCCCCCCCCTCCCCCCTCCCCCCCCTCTCCCCCCCCCTCCCCCTCTCCCTCCTCTCCCCCCCTCCCCCCTCCCCCCTCCCCCCCCCTCTCTCCCTCTCCCCCTCCCTCCCCCCTCTCCCCCCCTCTCTCCCCCCCCTCTCCCCCCCCTCCCCCCCCTCTCCCCCCTCTCGCCCCTCTCCCCTCCCCCTCCCCCCCCTCCCCTCCCCCCCCCCTCTCCTCCCCCCTCCCCCCTCCCCCCCCTCCCCTCGCCCCCTCCCTCCCCCCCTCTCCCCTCTCTCTCCTCTCCCCTCCCCTCTCCCCCTCTCCCCCCTCTCCCCCCCTCCCTCCCCCCCCTCTCCCCCCCCTCCCCTCCCCCCCCCTCCCCCCCCCCTCTCCCCCCCGCTCTCTCCCTCTCCCCCCTCTCCCCCCCCTCTCTCCCCCCTCCCCCCCCTCTCTCTCTCCCCCCCTCTCCCCCCCCTCCCCCCCCTCCCCCCCCTCTCCCCCCTCTCCTCTCTCCCCTCTCTCTCCCCCCCCTCCCCCTCTCCCCCCCTCCCCCCCCTCCCCCTCCCCCCCTCTCCCCCCCTCCCCCTCTCCCTCTCCTCTCCTCTCCCCTCTCTCCTCCCCATCCCCCCCCTCTCTCCCCTCTCCCTCCCCCCCTCTCTCTCTCTCCCCCCTCTCCCCCCCCTCTCCCTCCTCCCTCCCCCCCCTCTCTCCCTCCCCCCTCCCCTCTCTCCCCCCCCTCCCCTCCCCCCCCCTCCCCCCCCTCTCCCTCCCCCCCCTCTCCCCCCCCTCTCTCTCTCCGCCCCCCCCCCTCTCTCCCCCCTCCCCCCCCTCTCCTCTCCCCCCTCTCCTCCCCCCCCTCCTCCTCCCCCCTCTCCCCCCCCTCCCCCTCCCCCCCCTCCTCTCCCCCCCTCCCCCTCCCCCCCCTCCCCCCCCCCCCCCTCCCCCCTCCCCCCCCCTCCCCCCCCTCTCCCCCTCTCTCCCCTCCCCACTCCCCCCCCTCCCCTCCCCCCCTCTCCCTCCCCCTCTCCCCTCTCCCCTCCCCCCCTCTCCCCCCCCTCCCCCCTCCCTCTCCCCCCCTCTCCCCCCCCTCCTCCCCCCTCTCTCTCTCCCCTCCCCCCCCTCCTCTCTCTCTCTCCCCCCCCTCCCCCCCCCTCCCCCCCCCCTCCCCCCACTCTCCCCCCCTCACTCTCTCCCCCCTCTCTCTCCCCCCCCCCTCCCCTCTCTCTCTCCCCCTCTCTCCTCCCCCCCTCCTCTCCCCCCTCTCCCCCCCCCCTCTCTCCCCCCTCCCCTCTCCTCCCCCCCCCCTCCCCCTCCCCCCCCTCTCCCCCCCCCCTCTCTCTCTCTCCCCTCTCTCCCTCCCCCCCTCCCCCCCCCTCCCCCCCCCCTCCCCCCCCTCCCTCCCCCCTCCCCCCCTCTCCCCCCCCCCTCCCTCCCTCTCTCCCCCCCCTCTCACCCCTCCCCTCTCCCCCCCCTCTCCCCCCCTCCCCCGCTCTCCCCCCCTCCCTCTCTCCCCCCTCCCTCTCCTCTCCCCCTCCCTCCCCCCCCCTCCCCCGCCCCCCCCCTCTCTCCCACTCCCTCGCTCTCCCCCCTCCCCCCCCTCTCCCCCCTCCCCCCCCTCCCCCCCCCTCGCTCTCTCCCCCCCCCTCCCCCTCTCCCCTCCCACCCCCCCCTCCCTCTCTCACCCCCTCTCTCTCCCTCCCCTCCCCCCCCCTCTCCCACTCTCCCCCCCTCTCTCTCTCTTCCCTCTCTCTCACTCCCCCCCCCTCTCCCCCCCCCCTCCCCCCCCTCTCTCTCCCCCGCCCCCCCCTCGTCTCTCTCCCCCCCCTCCCCTCACCCTCCCCCCCCTCCCCCTCTCCTCTCCCCCCACCCCCCTCCCCCCCTCCCCCCCTCCCCCGCCCCCCCTCGCTCTCTCCCTCCCCTCCCCCTCTCGCCCTCCCCTCTCTCTCCTCCCCCCCCTCTCCCCCCCTCTCTCCCCCCTCTCCCCCCCCTCCCCCTCTCCCCCCTCCCCCCTCCCCGCCCCCTCCCCCTCACCTCCCCCTCTCCCCCCCCCTCTCCCCTCCCCCCCGCTCGCCCTCCTTCTCCCCCTCTCTCCCCTCCCCCCCCCTCTCTCTCTCCCCCCCCTCTCCCTCCCCCCCTCCCCCTCCCCCTCTCTCCCCCCGCCCCCCCTCTCCCCCTCTCCCCCCTCCCTCTCCTCCCCCCCCTCTCCCCCCCCTCTCTCTCCCCCCCCTCCCCCCCCTCTCCCCCCCCTCTCCCTCTCTCCCTCCCTCTCCCCCCCTCCCCCCCCTCTCCCGCCCCACTCCCCCCTCCCCCGCGCCCCCCCTCTCTCTCTCTCCTCCCTCCCCCCCTCTCCCCCCCCCCTCCTCTCCCGCTCCCCCTCTCCCCTCCTCCCCCCCCTCCCCCCCCTCTCTCTCCCCCCCTCTCCCCCCCCTCTCCCCCCTCCCCCTCTCCTCTCCCCCTCCCCCTCTCTCCCCCCCTCTCTCTCTCCCCTCCCCCCCCTCTCCCCCCCCCCTCTCCCTCCCCCCTCCCCTCCCCCCCCCCTCCCCCCCCTCTCCCCCTCTCTCCCCCCTCTCTCTCCTCACCCCTCCCCCCTCCTCTCTCTCCCCCCTCCTCTCTCTCTCTCTCCCCCTCCTCCCCCCTCTCCCCCCCCTCCCCCCCCGCCCCCCCTCCCCCTCCCCCTCCCCCCCTCTCTCCTCTCTCTCCCTCCCCCCCTCTCCCCCCCTCCCCCGCCCCCCCTCCCCCCTCCCCCCCTCCCCCCTCCCCCCCCTCCCCCCCCTCTCCTCCCCCCCCTCTCCCCTCTCCCCCCCCTCTCCCCCCTCTCTCTCTCCCCCCCGCCCCCCCCCTCCCCCCTCGCCCCCTCCCCCTCCCTCCCCCCCTCCCCCCCTCTCCTCTTCCCCCCTCCTCTCCCCCCCTCCTCTGCTCTCTCCCCCCCTCTCCCCTCCTCCCCTCCCCCCTTCGCCCCCTCCCCCCCCCTTCCCCCCCTCCCCCTCTCTCCCCCTCCCCCCCCTCTCCCCCCCGCCCCCCCTCCCCCCTCCCTCTCCCCTCTCCCCGCTCCTCCCTCGCCCCTCTCCCCCCCTCTCCCCCCCTCTCTCCCCTCCCTCCCCCCTCTCCCCTCTCACTCCTCTCTCTCTCTCCCTCCCCCCTCCTCCCCCCCTCTCTCCCCCCCTCTCCCCCCTCCTCCCCCTCCCCCCTCTCCTCCTCTCTCCCCCCCCTCCCCCCTCCTCCCCCCCTCCTCGCTCCCCTCTCCCTCCCCCCCCTCTCTCCCCCCCTCCCCTCTCCCCTCTCTCTCCCCCCCCTCCCTCCCTCCCCCCCCCCTCTCTCTCCACCCCTCCTCCCCCCCTCTCACCCCCCTCCCCCCCACTCTCTCCTCCCCCCCTCTCCCCCCCTCTCTCGCTCCCCCTCTCCCCCGCTCCTCTCCCCCCCCTCGCCCTCCCCACTCCCTCACTCCCTCACTCTCCTCTCCTCACCCCCCCCTCTCTCTCTCACTCACTCTCCCCCCTCCACTCCCTCCCCCCCCCGCCTCTCTCCCGCTCTCTCTCCCCCCCGCTCTCTCCGCTCCCTCCCCCCTCCCCCCCTCCCCCCCCTCTCCCTCCCCCTCTCCTCCCCACTCTCTCTCCTCCGCTCTCCCCCCCTCTCCCTCCCCCCCCGCCCCTCTCTCTCTCCCCTCTCCCCCTCCCCCCCCTCACTCGCTCGCCCCCTCTCTCTCTCTCGCTCCCCACTCTCTCTCTCTCTCTCTCCCCCCTCCCCTCTCCCCCCGCCCTCTCCCATCCCCTCCCCCCCCTCCCCCTCTCGCTCCCCCCCCCCTCCCCCTCCCCTCTCTCGCCGCCTCCCCCCGCCTCCCCCGCCCTCCCCCCCCTCTCCCTCCCCCGCCTCCCCCTCTCTCCCCCTCCCCCTCTCTCTCCCCCCGCCCCCTCTCCCTCTCCCTCCCCCTCCCCTCTCCCCTCTCCCCGCTCCCTCCCCCCCCTCCTCTCTCTCTCCCTCCCCCCCCCTCTCCTCTCCCTCTCCCGCTCTCCACCCCCCTCCCCTCCCTCCCCCCCCTCTCTCCTCCCCCCCCTCGCCCCCCCTCTCCCCCCTCTCTCCCCCCTCCCCCCGCCCCCTCTCCTCTCTCTCTCCCCCTCTCTCCCCCCTCCCCCCCCTCCCCCCCTCTCTCCCCCCCCTCTCTCCCTCCCCCCCCCCTCTCTCTCTCTCCTCCCCCTCCCCCCCTCTCCCCCCCTCCCCCCCGTCTCCCCCCCCTCCCCCCTCTCGCTCTCTCCCCCTCGTCTCCGCCCCCCCCTCCCCTCCCCCCCCTCTCCCCCCCTCTCCCCCTCCCCCCCCCCTCGCCCGCTCTCTCCCCCCCTCCCCCTCTCCCCCCTCCCGCCCCCTCCCTCCCTCCCCCCCCGCTCCCCCTCCCCTCCCCTCTCTCCCCCCCCTCGCCCCCCCCCTCCCCACCCTCGCTCCCTCTCTCCCCCCTTCTCTCCCCCCCTCCCCCCTCCCCTCCCCCTCTCCCTCTCCCCCCCTCTCTCCCCTCACTCCTCTCTCCCCCCCCTCCTCTCTCTCCCCCCTCTCCCCCCCCCTCCCCCCTCCCTCTCCCCCCCTCTCCCCACCCCCTCTCTCCCCCCTCCTCCTCCTCCCCCCCCTCCCCCTCCCCCCCCGCCCCCCCCTCTCTCCCTCCCCCCCCGCTCCCTCCCCCTCTCCTCTCTCCCCCTCTCCCCCCCTCCCTCCCCCCTCCCCCCCTCACCCCTCCCCTCTCTCCCCCCTCTCCCCCTCTCCCTCCCCCCCTCCCCCCCTCTCTCTCCCCCCCCTCCCCCTCCCCCCCTCCTCCCCCCCTCTCTCTCTCTCCTCCCCCCCCCCTCCCCTCCCCCCCTCCCCTCCCCCTCCTCCCCCCCCTCCCCCTCTCCCCCCCCTCCCCCCCCCTCTCTCTCCCCCCCTCTCCCTCCTCTCCCCCCTCTCCCTCTCCTCCCCTCCCCCCCCCCTCCCCCCCCCTCCTCTCCCTCCCCCCTCTCCCCCCTCTCCCCCCCCTCCCCCCCCTCCCCCCCCCTCCCCCCTCTCCCCCCTCCCCCCCCGCCCCCTCTCCCCCCCCCTCCCCCCCTCCCCCCCCTCTCCCCCCTCCCCCCTCTTCTCCCTCCCCCTCTCTCGCTCCCCTCTCTCTCTCCCCCCCCCCTCTCTCCCCCCCCCCTCCCTCTCTCCCCCCCGCTCTCCCTCCCCCTCCCCCCCTCCCCCTCTCTCCCCCTCTCCCCCCCCTTCCCCTCCCCCCCCCCTCTCCCCCTCCCTCTCCTCCCCCTCCCGCTCCCCCCCTCCCTCCCCCCCCTCTCTCCCCCCCCTCCCTCCCCCCCTCTCCCCCCCCTCTCCCCCTCCTCTCCCCCTCCCCCCCCTCCCCCTCCCCCTCTCCCCTCCCGCTCCCTCCCCTCCCTCCCCCTCCCTCCCCCTCTCCCCTCCCCCCCCTCCCCTCTCTCCCCCCTCCCCCCCTCCTCTCTCCCCTCCCCCCTCCCCCTCTCCCCCCCCGCCCTCGTCCCCTCCCCCTCTCTCTCTCCCTCTTCTCTCCCCCCTCTCCCCTCTCCCCTCTCCCCCCCTCCCCCCCTCCCCCCCCTCCCCCCTCCCCCTCCCCCCTCTCTCCCCCTCCCCCCCTCCCCCCCCCTCCCTCCTCCCTCCCCCCCCTCCCCCCCCCTCTCCCCCTCTCCCCCCCCCTCCCCCTCGCTCCCTCTCCCCCTCCCCCCCCTCCCCCCCCCCTCCCCCCCCTCCCCTCCCCCCCCCCTCCCCCCCTCCCCCCCCTCACCCCCTCTCCCCTCCCCCCCTCCCCCCCCCTCCCCTCCCCCCTCTCTCTCTCTCCCCCGCCCCCCCCTCCCCCTCCCCCCCCTCCCCCCTCCCCCCCTCTCCCTCCCTCCCCCCCCTCTCTCCCCCCCTCCCCCTCCCCCTCTCCTCCCCCCCCTCTCCCCCTCTCCCCCCCTCCCCCCCTCTCCCCCCCCTCCCCCCCTCCCCCCTCCTCCTCCCCCCCCCCTCCCCCTCCCCCCCCCTCCCCCCCTCCCTCCCCCCCTCCCCCTCCCCCTCCCCCCCCTCTCCTCCTCCCCTCCCTCCCCCTCCCCCCTCCCCCCCCTCCCCCCCTCCCTCCCCCCCCTCCTCTCCTCCCCTCCCTCCTCCCCCCCCTCCCCCCCTCTCCCCCCCCCCTCCCCCTCCTCCCTCTCCTCTCCCTCCCCCTCCCCCTCCCCCCCTTCTCCCCCCTCCCCTCCTCCCCCCCCTCCCCCTCTCCCTCCTCCCCCCTCTCCCCTCCCCCTCCCCCCCCCCTCCCTCCCCCCTCTCCTCCCCTCCCTCCCCCCCTCCCCCCCCCCTCCCCCCCTCCCCTCCCCCCCCTCCCCTCCCTCCCCTCCTCTCCCCCTCCCCCTCCCTCCCCCTCCCCCCTCCCCCCCTCCTCTCCCCCCCCCCTCCTCCTCCCCCCCTCCTCCCTCCCCCCCCCCTCCCCTCCCTCCCCCCCCCCTCCCCCCTCCCCCTCCTCCCTCCCCCCCCTCCTCTCCCCCTCCCCCCTCCCTCCCCCCCCCCTCTCCCCCCCCTCCCCCTCCCTCTCCCCTCCCCCTCTCCCTCCCCCTCCCCCCCTCCTCCCCCCTCCCCTCCCCCTCCCCTCCCCCTCTCCCTCTCCCCTTCCCCTCCCCCTCCCTCCCCCTCCCTCCCCCCTCCTCCTCCCCCCCCTCCCCTCCCCTCCCCCCCCTCCCCCCCCCCTCCTCCCCCCCCCCTCCCCCCCTCCCCCTCCTCCCCCCTCCTCCTCCCCCCTCCCCTCCCCCCTCCCCCTCCCCCCCCTCCCCCTCCCTCCCTCTCCCCCCCTCCCCCCCCCCTCCCCTCCCCCTCCCCTCCCCCCCCCCTCCCCCTCCTCTCCCCCCCTCCCCCCTCCCCCCCCCCTCTCCCTCCCCCTCCCCCCCCTCCCCCCCCTCCCTCCCCCCCCTCCCCCCCTCCTCTCTCCCCCCCCTCCCCCCCCCTCTCCCCTCCCCCTCCCCCCCCCTCCCCCCCTCCCCCCTCCCTCCCCCCTCCTCCCTCCCCTCCCCCCCTCCCCCCCCCTCCCCCCCCCCTCCCCCTCCCTCCCCCTCCTCCCCCTCCCCCCCCTCTCCCCCCCCTCCCCCCCTCCTCCCTCCCCTCTCCCCTCTCCTCCTCCCCCCCCCCTCTCCCTCCCCTCCTCCCTCCTCCCCCCTCCCTCCCCCTCCCTCTCCCCCCTCCCCCTCCCCCTCCCTCCCTCCCCCCTCCCCCCTCCTCCCCCCTCCCCCCCTCCCTCCCCCTCCCTCCCCCCCCCCTCCCTCCCCCTCCCCTCCCCCCCCTCCCTCTCCCTCCCCCCCCCCTCCCCCTCCCCCTCTCTCCCCCCCCCCTCCCCTCCCCCCCCTCCCTCCCCTCCTCTCTCCCCTCTCCCCCCCCTCCCCCCTCCCCCCCCCTCCCTCCTCCCCTCCCCCCCTCCCCTCCCCTCCCCCCCCTCCCCCCCTCCCCCTCCCCCCCTCCCCCCCCTCCCCCCCTCCCCTCCCCCCCCCCTCCTCTCCCCTCTCCCCCCCCTCCCCCCCTCCCCTCCCCCCCCCTCCCCCCCCTCCTCCCTCTCCCCCCTCCTCCCCCCCCCCCTCCCCCCCTCCCTCCTCCCCCCCCTCCCCCCCTCCCCCCCCTCCCCCCCCCCTCCCCCCCCCCTCCCCTCCCCTCCCCCCCTCCCTCCCCCCCCTCCCTCCCCCCCCTCCCCCTCCCCTCCCCCCCCCTCCCCCCCCCTCCCCCCCCTCCCTCCCCCCCCTCTCCCCCCCTCCCCCCCCCCTCCCCCCCTCCCCCTCTCTCTCCCCCTCCCCCCCCCCTCCCCCCCCTCCCCTCCCCCCTCCTCCCCCCCCCCTCCCTCCCCCCCCTCTCCCCCCCTCCCCCTCCCCTCCCCCCTCCCCCCCCTCCCCTCCCCCCCCCCTCTCCCCCCCCCCTCCCCTCCCCTCCCCCCCCTCCCCCCCCCCTCCCCCCCTCCCCCCCCCTCCCCCTCTCCCCTCTCCCCCTCCCTCCCCCCTCCCCCTCCCCCCCCCCTCCCCCCTCCCCCCCCCTCCCCCTCCCCCCCCTCCCCCCTCCCCCCCCCCTCCCCCCCTCCCTCCCCCCCCCCTCCCCTCCCCCCCCCTCCCTCCCCCCCCTCCCCCCTCCCCCTCCCCCCCCCCTCCCCCCTCTCTCCCCCTCCTCTCCTCCCCTCCCCCCCTCTCTCTCCCCCTCTCCTCCCCCTCCTCCCCTCCCCCCCTCCCCCCCCTCCCCCCCCTCCCCTCCCTCCCTCCTCCCCCCCCCCTCCCCCTCCCCCCCCCTCCCCTCCCCCTCTCCCCTCCTCCCCCCCCCTCCTCCCCCCCTCCCCCTCCCCCCTCCCTCCCCTCCCCCCCTCCCTCCCCCCCTCCCCCCTCCCCCCCCTCCCTCCCCCCCCCCCCCCTCCCCCCTCCCCCCTCCTCCCCCCCCTCCCCCCCCTCTCCCCCCCCCCTCCCCCTCCCCCCTCTCCCCCCCTCCTCTCCCCCCCCTCCCCCCCCTCCCCCCCTCCCCCCCTCCCCCCTCCCCCCCCCCTCCCCCCCCCCTCCCTCCCCCCCCTCCTCCCCCCCCCCTCCCCCTCCCCCCCCCCTCCCCCCCCTCTCCCCCTCCCCCTCCCCCCCTCCCCCCCCCCTCCCCCCCTCCCCCTCCCCCCCCCCTCCCCTCCTCCCCCCCCCCTCCCCCCCCCCTCCCCCCCCTCCCCTCTCCCCCCCCCCTCCCCCCCTCTCCCTCCCCCCCCCTCTCCCCCCCCCCTCCCCCCCTCTCCCCTCTCCCCCCTCCCCCCCCTCCTCCCCCCCCCCTCCCCCCCCTCCCTCCCCCCCCCCTCTCTCCCCCCCTCTCCCCCCCCTCCCCCCCCTCCCCCCTCCCTCCCCCTCCCCCTCCCCTCCCCCCCCCCTCTCCCCCCCCTCCCCCCCCCCTCCCCTCCCCCCCCTCTCCCCCCTCCCCCCCTCTCTCTCCCCTCCTCCCCTCCCCCCCCTCCCCCCCCTCCCCCTCCCCCTCCCCCCCCCCTCCCCCCTCCTCCCCCCCTCCTCCCCCCCCCTCCCCCCTCCCCCTCTCCCCCCCTCCCCCCCCTCCCCTCCCCTCCCCCCCCCTCCCTCTCCCCCCCCCCTCCCCCCCCCCTCCTCCCCCCCCCTCCCCCCCCCCTCCCCCCTCCCCTCCCCCTCTCCCCCCCCTCCCCCCCTCCCCCCCCCCCCCTCCCCCCTCCCTCCCCCTCTCCCCCCCCCCTCTCCCCCTCCCCCCCCCTCCCCCCCTCTCCCCCCCTCCCCCCCCCCTCTCTCTCTCCTCTCCCTCCCCCCCTCCCTCCCCCCCCCCTCCCCCCCCCTCCTCCTCCCCCCTCCCCCCCCCCTCCCCCCCTCTCCCTCCCCCCCTCTCCCTCCCCCCCCCTCTCCCCCTCCCCCCCCCCTCCCCTCTCCCCCTCCCCTCTCCCCCCTCCCCCTCTCCCCCCCCTCCCCTCTCCCCCCCCCTCCCCTCTCCCTCCCCCCCCCTCCCCCCCTCCCCCCTCCTCCCCCTCTCCCCCCCTCTCCCCCCTCTCCCCCCCCTCTCCCCCTCCCTCCTCCCTCTCCCCCTCTCCCCCCCTCCCCCCCCCCTCTCTCTCTCCCTCCCCCCCTCCCCCCCGCCCCCCCTCCCCCCTCCGCCTCTCCTCCCCCCTCTCCCCTCCCCCCCTCTCCCCCTCCCCCCCCTCTCTCCCTCCCCCCTCCCCCCCCTCCCCCCTCTCCCCCTCCCCCCCCTCCCCCCCCCCCCTCCTCCCCCTCTCCCCCCCCTCTCCCCCCCTCCCCTCCCCCCCCCTCCCCTCTCCCCCCCCTCCCCCCTCCCCCCTCCCCCCTCCCCCCCTCCCCCCCCTCCCCCCTCCCCTCTCCCCCCCCTCCCCCCCTCCCCTCCCTCTCCCTCCCCCCCCTCTCTCCCCCCCTCCCCCTCCCCCCCCCCTCCCCCCTCCCCCTCCCCCTCTCTCTCCCCTCCCCCCCCCTCCCCCCTCCCCCCCCTCCCCCCCCCTCCCCCCCTCCCCTCCCCCCCCCCTCCCCCCCTCCCCCCCCCCTCCCCTCCCTCTCCCTCCCCCCCCCTCCCCCCCTCCCCCCCCCTCCCCTCCCCCCCTCCCTCTCTCCCCCCCCTCCCTCCCCCCCTCTCCCTCCCCCCCTCCCCTCCCCCCCCTCCCCCCCCTCTCCTCTCCCCCCTCCCCCTCTCCCCCCCCTCTCCTCCCCTCCCCCCCCTCCCCCTCTCCCTCTCTCTCCCCTCCCCCTCCCCCCCTCCCCCTCCCCCCCTCCCCCCCTCTCTCTCTCCCCCCCCCCTCCCCCCCCTCTCCCCCCCTCCTCCCCCCCCTCTCCCCTCTCTCCCCCCCCCCCTCCTCCGCCCCTCCCCCTCCCCCCCCTCCCTCCCCCCCTCCCCCCCTCCCCCCTCTCCCCCCCTCCCCTCTCCCCTCTCTCTCTCTCCCCCCTCCCCTCCCCCCCCTCCTCCCCTCTCCCCTCCCCCCCCTCTCCCCCCCCTCCCCCTCCCCCCCTCCCTCCCCTCCCCCCCTCTCCCCCCCCTCCCCCCCCTCCCCCTCTCCCCCCTCCCCGCTCCCTCCCCCTCCCCCCCTCCCCTCCTCTCTCTCCTCTCCCTCCCCCTCTCTCCCTCTCCTCCCCTCCTCCCCTCCCCCCTCACCTCCCCCTCCCCCCCCGCCCCCCTCTCTCCCCCCCTCCTCCTCTCTCTCCCCCCCCTCCCCCTCCCCCCCTCCCCCCCCCCTCCCTCCCCCCCCTCCCCCTCTCCCCTCCCCCCCTCCCCCCCTCCCCTCTCCCCCCTCCCCTCCCCCCTCCCTCCCTCCCCTCCCCCGCCCCCTCCCCCTCCCCCTCTCTCTCTCCCCCTTCTCTCCCCCCCCTCTCCTCCCCTCCCCCTCCTCTCCCCTCCCCCCCCTCTCCCCCCCTCCCCCCTCCCTCCCCTCCCCCCCTCTCTCCCCCCCCCCCCCTCCTCTGCTCTCCCCTCTCCCCTCCCCCCCTCTCCCCCTCCCTCCTCCCCCTCCCCCCCCCTCTCCCCTCCCCTCCCCCTCCCTCCCCCCCTCCCCCCCCCCTCTCCCCTCTCCCTCTCCCCTCTCTCCTCTCTCCCCCCCCTCCCCTCCCCCTCTCCTCCCTCTCTCTCTCCCCCCCCTTCCCCCTCCCCTCTCCCCCTCCCCCCCCTCCCTCCCCCCTCCCCTCTCCCTCTCCCCCCTCTCCTCCCCCTCCTCCCCCCCTCCCCCCCTCCCCCCTCCCCCCTCCCCTCCCCCCCCTCCCCCTCTCCTCCGCCCCCCTCTCCCCCCTCCCTCCCCTCCCCCCCGCTCCCCCGCCCCCCGCCCCCTCCCCCTCCCCTCTCTCCCCCCTCCCCTCCCCCCCTCCCCCCCTCTCTCTCTCCTCCCTCCCTCCCCCCCCTCCCCCTCCCCCCCTCTCCCTCCCCTCTCCCCTCCCCCCTTCTCGCTCCCCCTCTCTCCCTCCCCTCTCCCCCCTCCCCCCCTCCCCCTCCCCCCCCTCCCTCCCCTCCTCCCCCCTCTCTCCTCCCCCTCCCCCCCTCCTCTCGCCCCTCCTCCCCCCCCTCTCCCCCCCCCTCCTCTCTCTCCCCCTCCCCTCCCCTCTCCCCCCCTCCCTCCCCTCCCTCCCCCTCTCCCCCTCTCCCTCGCCCCCCCCTCCCCCTCCCCTCCTCTCCCTCCCCCCTCCCCCCTCCTCCTCCCCCCTCTCACTCCCCCCCCTCCCCCCCCTCCCTCCCCCTCTCCCCCCCTCCCCCCCTCTCCCCCTCTCCTCCGCCCCCCTCTCTCCTCCTCTCCCCTCTCTCTCCCCTCCTCTCTCTCCCCTCTCCCCCTCGCTCCCTCCCCCCCCTCCCCTCTCTCTCCTCTCTCTCTCTCTCTCCCCCCCCTCCCACCCCCCCTCCCTCTCCCTCACTCTCCGCCCCCCCTCCCTCTCCCCC
>CM070446.1:38102121-38152121 GCA_036324595.1 Champsocephalus gunnari
AATAGACAGAGGGTCATTGAGATGACTCTCGACACCATCTAACTGCAACATGCTTCTACTGCTGATGACAACAAGAAAGTACTCACACAACACACACACACACACACACACACACACACACACACACACACACACACACACACACACACACACAACACACACACACACACACACACACACACACACACACACACACACACACACACACACACACACACACACACACACACACACACACACACACACACACACACACACACACACACACACACACACCACACTACACACACACACTCACACACACACACACACACACACACACACCTCACACACACACACACACACACACACACACACACACACACAATAAAAATACATCTCAGAGCGTCGTGAAGCGCAGGTGAACATTAAAGACAGTAGCCATCAAGCGTAGAACTAGAATAGAGTAGAAGAGAAACCTCTGGGCTGTCGGGACAGGAGACGACCACCGGCTGTCCTCTGTCCGACGTCTCTCTGATGTTCAGATGAAGAGGGACGTCACCTGGAGACGAATAATGATATCAAGACATTTGAATATATTCTGCAAATCACAGATGTAACTAACAGGACGTTAAATGTATATGTGTATGAACACGAGAGGCGGAAAACCGGCTCTCCAACAGGCGAGGCTCGGCGTAAAGGACGTGCGGACACTTGAAGGGCTCAGCAGAAGCACACCGTACCCAATAGCTGAACTCCCAGGGTGTCAGCGAGCTGTCGAGCGCCGTCAGAACCGAAGATGTGAGTCCGGTGGCTACAGTTCGGACACTGGAAGACGCTCATGTTCTGAACCAGACCCAGAACCTGCGGGGGCATCAAATGTACAGCATGTTTGCCCTCCTGGAACTTCACACCCTCATACTGTGGAGCAGGGGCGCCCAACCTTTTGTTGAACCGAGAGCTACTTTTAAAGTTGCCAGTCTGCCGAGATCTACCGGTCCAAGTAGAGAGGCGTAGCCGACAGCCTGCTGCCAGGTGAATACACACTGCTACTTGTCTACAACTGACCTTCGTACGATTAATACTTCATAAAGTACTGCAGATCCTTTATCTCACCTCTTTCTAATCCACACAAGTATTTAACTGAAGTTACACAGCAGGGTTGTTGATACAGAGTTGGAGTTTATGCACACGTCACTACAGTGGGTAATGTTTAAGACGCATTGAACAGTGCTGCCACACGTGACACAGGAACAAGAGAGAAGACTCTGAACCCGTTCTTTGCCATTATATAAAAATAGTGTTGCTACGAAAGTATAAATGAGGCTTCCTAATAAGACAGATCTGAAGCTGCGCAGGAATCTGCTGCCAACGTGCGATAAGAGACAACATTAATAGAATCAAAGCCTTTTTTTGTTGCATTTTCGTCGAGTATAAAAATAAATGCCTTTAAAATAGGATGCAAGCAACACTAGCTTCTCAACCTGATGATAGACTATAATCAATTTCAGTTTGCATTCTTATACCATGTTGTAAAATAAATATAATGAATAAGTTCAAACAAACTAAAACGTACAGCTGATTAATAACGGTATCTAACTTGAGTTTTTATTATATCAAAAACCTGTTGAAATGCTTCTGTTATTTTTATTACGCGTCGGCAGCCTCCAGGAAAGCTTCTTTCACAACTTCGCCGGCTTTGAAGGACTTCATGTGTTTCGCAAGAACGTGACTGACACGATAAGATGCTCTGGAGCAGCCTTGCTCTTGTTGTTGGGCCTGGTGGAAATGGACTGCTGTGCATTTAGCTGTCCTCTCAGGCCCCTCCCCTTTAGCCGTCCTCTCAGGCCCCTCCCCTTTAGCCGTCCTTTCAGGCCACTCCCCTTTAGCTGTCCTCTCAGGCCCCTCCCCTTTAGCCGTCCTTTCAGGCCCCTCCCCTTCAGGCCCCTCCCCTGTAGCTGTCCTCTCAGGCCCCTCCCCTTTAGCTGTCCTCTCAGGCCCCTCCCCTTTAGCCGTCCTTTCAGGCCCCTCCCCTTTAGCCGTCCTCTCAGGCCCCTCCCCTTTAGCCGTCCTCTCAGGCCCCTCCCCTTTAGCTGTCCTCTCAGGCCCCTCCCCGTTAGCTGTCCTCTCAGGCCCCTCCCCTTTAGCTGTCCTCTCAGGCCCCTCCCCTTTAGCCGTCCTCTCAGGCCCCTCCCCTTTAGCCGTCCTTTCAGGCCCCAGGCCCCTCCCCTTTAGCTGTCCTTTCAGGCCCCTCCCTTTTAGCTGTCCTCTCAGGCCCCTCCCCTTTAGCTGTCCTTTCAGGCCCCTCCCCTGTAGCCGTCCTCTCAGGCCCCTCCCCTTTAGCCATCCTCTCAGGCCCCTCCCCTTTAGCCGTCCTCTCAGGCCCCTCCCCTTTAGCTGTCCTCTCAGGCCCCTCCCCTTTAGCGGTCCTCTCAGGCCGCTCCCCTTTAGCCGTCCTGTCAGGCCCCTCCCCTTTAGCCGTCCTCTCAGGCCCCTCCCCTTTAGCTGTCCTCTCAGGCCCCTCCCCTTTAGCTGTCCTTTCAGGCCCCTCCCTTTTAGCTGTCCTCTCAGGCCCCTCCCCTTTAGCTGTCCTTTCAGGCCCCTCCCTTTTAGCTGTCCTCTCAGGCCCCTCCCCTTTAGCTGTCCTTTCAGGCCCCTCCCTTTTAGCTGTCCTCTCAGGCCCCTCCCCTTTTGGGAGCGTAGGGCAGAATCAGGCAATATGGTCTAGCCGCGGCCAGTACACGACGGTACACGACACGCCCACCTGACACGACACTACGGTGGCTGAGAGGCACCACCGTTAAAAGCGAATTGACGGGATTTACATCATACAGCCCATGTAGTATAAACATTGATTTTAATTTCTTACAGTAGGAGAGGTTTTGGGGTTTAGGTTTAGGAGGGAGTCAGGAAGATTAGGAGTTAGGATGGGGGAAGGGAAGGGTTAGATTGAAGGGAGGGAAGAGAACGTTCATACTGGGTAGTTTATTTAGTTTAAAAAAAATTATCCAACGAGTTAGAGACCACAAAGGAAGTGTAGTACCGCCGTTTGGCCACAAGACTCCGGCGCACTCCTGGGGGCTTGGTTCAACCTCCACTGTCCGCGGCCGCAGCTCGACCCTTCTCGAATCAGGAGGGAATTCCGTCTCGTAGCGTTTGTGCCTTTATATACAGTCTATGGCTTGTGCACTGTTTTGAAATGCCGCTCCTAAATTACCCTTCTTCGATAAAGCCGCGCTCGCATTGCAGACGAGAGACAGATGGACTTTGAACTGGAATAGATACAGAAATAATAATCCTCCCACTCGGAGTGAACATTATATATTTTGGGCTTTTTTGCTTCTGCCATGATTGCGGTCTTGTGTATGTGCGGACTGTCTCTCCTGTTGCCACGGACAACGTCAGCGAACTAGTGCCCACTGCCCACCAGCCACGCCCCCACACATCGGGTCACCCCGGCCAATCACAAAGCTTTGATGCGTTCAAGTGCATTATCCTGGCACGGGAAGATTATGTTACAGGACATTAACGATAAAACAGAATATTGTTGTTCTATTTTTAGACACATCTCGATCGACCGGTTGGGCACCCCTGCTGTAGATGAATCACACACACACACACACACACACACACACACACACACACACACACACACACACACACACACACACACACACACACACACACACACACACACACACCACACACACACACACACACACACACACACACACACACACACACACACACACACACACACACACACACACACACACACACACACACACACACACACACACACACACACACACACACACACACACACACACACACACACACACACACACACACACACACACACACACACACACACACACACACACACACAGATTGATTACCGGCACGTTAAGTTTCTTGAACATCTCGGCTCCTCTACGAGCGTCCAGCAGGGCGATGTCCTGTGGTGTCGATACGATGACTGCACCTGAACAACAAACACACACACACACACACACACACGGCTTCATTTTCATAAAGAGCAGATTTACAGTTTTCTATTTGTGACGAGAAAGAGAGAAATTAGAATGTCAACAGCCGCAACAAAATAATGCAGAATTCTCTGGAAAGACAAAAATGGACGGCCTTTTTAACATTACTCATATTGACATGAGAGAAGTGTGTGTGTGTGTGTGTGTGTGTGCGTGTGTGTGTGTGTGTGTGCACGCGCGCATGAGACTGACCTGCTATTGGGATGTTTTGGGAGATTGACAGATGGACGTCTCCCGTCCCAGGAGGCATGTCGACCACAAGATAGTCCAACGACCCCCAGTCCACCTACAAATATACACACACACACACACACACACACACACACACACACAAATATGTAAGCACTTTGAGCACCAGGAAAAGCGCTATATAAATCCAATGTATTATTATTATTATTATAAGAATGAAATTAAATGCAGTTTTGTTCAGACTCATCCGGATAGTCCTCACGTCCTCACGTCCTCACCTGTCTGATGAGTCTCTCTATCGCTGACATCACCATCAAACCCCTCCAGACGATCGGAGCCACATCGTCCACCAGGAAGCCCATCGACATGCTGAGAGAGAGGGGGAGGTTAAAAACAGGAGGGTTGAAGGAGAAAAGATGATCTTTGGGATGGAAAGACTCACCAAGGAACCCCGTAGTTTGTGAGAGGAAGCATCAGATTGTCTGGAGGAAATATGAAACCACTTTGAATCAGAAGCAAGAACTAAACGCCATGAAATGCAAATGACCAGGTGACGTCTATGTTACAGAGAAAGACCAACAACGTGCCGTACCGTCAGTGAGCTCCGGGTTTCCCTTCAGGTTCATCAGCTTGGGAATCGATGGACCGTAAACGTCAGCGTCTAACAAACCCACCGCCTTCAACTGAGAGGGAAAGATGGAAATCTATTTAATAATGTTTCAAATTCAGAGAGAAAACTTGAAATCTTCCCTCACTGTAGATCGAACTGAAAGACATGCTAAGAGGCAACAGGCTGAGATTCACGTGATGCTCTGGTTCCTCACCGGGTCGTTGGCCATTAAGCCGAGAGCCAGATTCACTGCAGAGAAAAGAACAGACATTTAGCATTCATCTGTTTTCTGCAGGTGCAGTCAGTAAGCATGTGGGCATCAGAGGTGGGAGGTAGTGGAGTACAAATACTTTGCTACTGTACTCAATACTCATGTTTCTGGTATCAGTACTTTACTCCACTACTTATTTTTCTGACGACGTTTTACTTTGACTTCTCACATGTTGAACTCAAATACCTGTACTTTCTACTTCTCTCATGTTGAACTCAAATACCTGTACTTTCTACTTCTTACATGTTGAACTCAAATACCTGTACTTTCTACTTCTCTCATGTTGAACTCAAATACCTGTACTTTCTACTTCTCTCATGTTGAACTCAAATACCTGTACTTTCTACTTCTCTCATGTTGAACTCAAATACCTGTACTTTCTACTTCTTACATGTTGAACTCAAATACCTGTACTTTCTACTTCTCTCATGTTGAACACAAATACCTGTACTTTCCACTTCTTACATGTTGAACTCAAATACCTGTACTTTCTACTTCTTACATGTTGAACCCAAATACCTGTACTTTCCACTTCTTACATGTTGAACTCAAATACCTGTACTTTCTACTTCTTACATGTTGAACTCAAATACCTGTACTTTCTACTTCTCTCATGTTGAACACAAATACCTGTACTTTCCACTTCTTACATGTTGAACTCAAATACTTGTACTTTCTACTTCTTACATGTTGAACCCAAATACCTGTACTTTCCACTTCTTACATGTTGAACTCAAATACCTGTACTTTCTACTTCTCTCATGTTGAACACAAATACCTGTACTTTCTACTTCTTACATGTTGAACTCAAATACCTGTACTTTCTACTTCTTACATGTTGAACTCAAATACCTGTACTTTCTACTTCTTATATGTTGAACACAAATACCTGTACTTTCTACTTCTTACATGTAGAACTCAAATACCTATACTTTCTACTTCTTACATGTTGAACTCAAATACCTGTACTTTCTACTTCTTACATGTTGAACTCAAATACCTGTACTTTCTACTTCTTACATGTTGAACTCAAATACCTGTACTTTCTACTTCTTACATGTAGAACTCAAATACCTGTACTTTCTACTTCTTACATGTAGAACTCAAATACCTGTACTTTCTACTTCTTACATGTTGAACCCAAATACCTGTACTTTCTACTTCTTACATGTTGAACACAAATACCTGTACTTTCTACTTCTCACATGTAGAACTCAAATACCTGTACTTTCTACTTCTTACATGTAGAACTCAAATACCTGTACTTTCTACTTCTTACATGTAGAACTCAAATACCTGTACTTTCTACTTCTTACATGTTGAACCCAAATACCTGTACTTTCTACTTCTTACATGTTGAACTCAAATACCTGTACTTTCTACTTCTTACATGTTGAACTAAAATACCTGTACGTTCTACTTCTCACATGTTGAACCCAAATACCTGTACTTTCTACTTCTTACATGTTGAACTCAAATACCTGTACGTTCTACTTCTCACATGTTGAACCCAAATACCTGTACTTTCTACTTCTTACATGTTGAACACAAATACCTGTACTTTCTACTTCTCACATGTAGAACTCAAATACCTGTACTTTCTACTTCTTACATGTAGAACTCAAATACCTGTACTTTCTACTTCTTACATGTTGAACTCAAATACCTGTACTTTCTACTTCTTACATGTTGAACCCAAATACCTGTACTTTCTACTTCTTACATGTTGAACTCAAATACCTGTACTTTCTACTTCTTACATGTTGAACTCAAATACCTGTACGTTCTACTTCTCACATGTTGAACCCAAATACCTGTACTTTCTACTTCTTACATGTTGAACTCAAATACCTGTACTTTCTACTTCTTACATGTTGAACTCAAATACCTGTACTTTCTACTTCTCACATGTTGAACTCAAATACCTGTACTTTCTACTTCTTACATGTTGAACTCAAATACCTGTACTTTCTACTTCTCACATGTAGAACTCAAATACCTGTACTTTCTACTTCTTACATGTAGAACTCAAATACCTGTACTTTCTACTTCTTACATGTAGAACTCAAATACCTGTACTTTCTACTTCTTACATGTTGAACCCAAATACCTGTACTTTCTACTTCTTACATGTTGAACTCAAATACCTGTACTTTCTACTTCTTACATCTTGAATTCAAATACCTGTACTTTCTACTTCTCTCATGTTGAACTCAAATACCTGTACTTTCTACTTCTCTCATGTTGAACTCAAATACCTGTACTTTCTACTTCTCTCATGTTGAACACAAATACCTGTACTTTCTACTTCTCACATGTTGAACTCAAATACCTGTACTTTCTACTTCTTACATGTTGAACTCAAATACCTGTACTTTCTACTTCTTACATGTTGAACTCAAATACCTGTACTTTCTACTTCTCTCATGTTGAACTCAAATACTTGTACTTTCTACTTCTTACATGTTGAACTCAAATACCTGTACTTTCTACTTCTTACATGTTGAACTCAAATACCTGTACTTTCTACTTCTCTCATGTTGAACACAAATACCTGTACTTTCCACTTCTTACATGTTGAACTCAAATACCTGTACTTTCTACTTCTTACATGTTGAACCCAAATACCTGTACTTTCTACTTCTTACATGTTGAACTCAAATACCTGTACTTTCTACTTCTTACATGTTGAACTCAAATACCTGTACGTTCTACTTCTCACATGTTGAACCCAAATACCTGTACTTTCTACTTCTTACATGTTGAACTCAAATACCTGTACTTTCTACTTCTTACATGTTGAACTCAAATACCTGTACTTTCTACTTCTCACATGTTGAACCCAAATACCTGTACTTTCTACTTCTTACATGTTGAACTCAAATACCTGTACTTTCTACTTCTTACATGTTGAACTCAAATACCTGTACGTTCTACTTCTCACATGTTGAACCCAAATACCTGTACTTTCTACTTCTTACATGTTGAACTCAAATACCTGTACTTTCTACTTCTTACATGTTGAACTCAAATACCTGTACTTTCTACTTCTCACATGTTGAACTCAAATACCTGTACTTTCTACTTCTTACATGTTGAACTCAAATACCTGTACTTTCTACTTCTCACATGTAGAACTCAAATACCTGTACTTTCTACTTCTTACATGTAGAACTCAAATACCTGTACTTTCTACTTCTTACATGTAGAACTCAAATACCTGTACTTTCTACTTCTTACATGTTGAACCCAAATACCTGTACTTTCTACTTCTTACATGTTGAACTCAAATACCTGTACTTTCTACTTCTTACATCTTTGAATTCAAATACCTGTACTTTCTACTTCTCTCATGTTGAACTCAAATACCTGTACTTTCTACTTCTCTCATGTTGAACTCAAATACCTGTACTTTCTACTTCTCTCATGTTGAACACAAATACCTGTACTTTCTACTTCTCACATGTTGAACTCAAATACCTGTACTTTCTACTTCTTACATGTTGAACCCAAATACCTGTACTTTCTACTTCTTACATGTTGAACCCAAATACCTGTACTTTCTACTTCTTACATGTAGAACTCAAATACCTGTACTTTCTACTTCTTACATGTTGAACTCAAATACCTGTACTTTCTACTTCTTACATGTTGAACTCAAATACCTGTACTTTCTACTTCTCTCATGTTGAACTCAAATACTTGTACTTTCTACTTCTTACATGTTGAACTCAAATACCTGTACTTTCTACTTCTTACATGTTGAACTCAAATACCTGTACTTTCTACTTCTCTCATGTTGAACACAAATACCTGTACTTTCCACTTCTTACATGTTGAACTCAAATACCTGTACTTTCTACTTCTTACATGTTGAACCCAAATACCTGTACTTTCCACTTCTTACATGTTGAACTCAAATACCTGTACTTTCTACTTCTTACATGTTGAACTCAAATACCTGTACTTTCTACTTCTTACATGTTGAACTCAAATACCTGTACTTTCTACTTCTCTCATGTTGAACACAAATACCTGTACTTTCCACTTCTTACATGTTGAACTCAAATACTTGTACTTTCTACTTCTTACATGTTGAACCCAAATACCTGTACTTTCCACTTCTTACATGTTGAACTCAAATACCTGTACTTTCTACTTCTCTCATGTTGAACACAAATACCTGTACTTTCTACTTCTTACATGTTGAACTCAAATACCTGTACTTTCTACTTCTTACATGTTGAACTCAAATACCTGTACTTTCTACTTCTTATATGTTGAACACAAATACCTGTACTTTCTACTTCTTACATGTAGAACTCAAATACCTATACTTTCTACTTCTTACATGTTGAACTCAAATACCTGTACTTTCTACTTCTTACATGTTGAACTCAAATACCTGTACTTTCTACTTCTTACATGTAGAACTCAAATACCTGTACTTTCTACTTCTCTCATGTTGAACTCAAATACCTGTACTTTCTACTTCTTACATGTTGAACCCAAATACCTGTACTTTCTACTTCTTACATGTTGAACTCAAATACCTGTACTTTCTACTTCTTACATGTTGAACTCAAATACCTGTACGTTCTACTTCTCACATGTTGAACCCAAATACCTGTACTTTCTACTTCTTACATGTTGAACCCAAATACCTGTACTTTCTACTTCTTACATGTTGAACTCAAATACCTGTACTTTCTACTTCTTACATGTTGAACTCAAATACCTGTACTTTCTACTTCTTACATGTTGAACTCAAATACCTGTACTTTCTACTTCTTACATGTTGAACTCAAATACCTGTACTTTCTACTTCTTACATGTTGAACTCAAATACCTGTACTTTCTACTTCTCTCATGTTGAACTCAAATACCTGTACTTTCTACTTCTCTCATGTTGAACTCAAATACCTGTACTTTCTACTTCTTACATGTTGAACTCAAATACCTGTACTTTCTACTTCTCTCATTTCCCAAACAGCTGGTTCCTTTAGTCTGAATGTGTGTCTGGTGCGTGATCATTATTCTTTAGAGTCACTGCGTGCCTATTGGTTGGAACACGATCCGTGTATCCATCACTTCCTGGTCTTCTCTAAAGAAGAGGGACCAATGGAAACGTTGTCATGTTGCCGTTGGTCACCATGGAAACATTCATTAGCTAACAATGACATTATTGTTCTATTGATATAAAGGGAGGTCAGGTACTCTTTAAAGCAGCTGCTAGCTATGGGTACTTTTTACTGAAGGACACTTCAAAGCCTCTTTACTTTGACTTGAGTAAAGAAGTTTAGTGAGTACTTCTACTTTAACCATCTTAAACACGAGTATCTGAACTTCTACTTGAGTACAGGAAGGGTGTACTTCTATTTGAGTACAGGAAGTGTGTACTTCTATTTGAGTACAGGAAGTGTGTACTTTTGCCCTCTCTGGCTACATCTGCCATTTTCCAGAACAAAACAGAAGACTAATGAGGACACTGGATGCTGTACCTGCGGTGGTGGATTTGCCGACGCCACCTTTCCCTGAAGCCACCACGACGACCTGCTTGACCCCCGTGATGGGCTTCTGTTTGGGGAGACCTTTCGCCATCTGCTGCTTCTGCCTCTCCTGTAACGCCTTACTGTCCACCGCCCGCTGGGAGAGACACACACAGGTACACGGTGAGAACAACACCAACAGGTACAGGTGTGTATGTGTGTGTGTTAGTGAGAGGACAGACTGGAGCACAAAGGATGCTTCAGGCTGACTTTAGTCAAAAGTGTGTGGGGAAGTGTGTGTGTGACACTTGAATAATCAGTGTATATGTTAATACTTTAATTAACTGCTCATGTTGTATTGCTAATGTTAAAGTATCATTATGGGATGTTTGTTTAAAAAGGATTTGAGCAGCAGTGATCAAGTCAGGATGAATACAAACATAATACATAAACACTTCCGGTTGTAAATATGTTCTACAGCGTTACAATGAATGAACATATCAAAGTAAAAGTGCATGACTTCTAATTAACATGTGTCAAACAATACATTCAATCAAATAAAAATACACATTTGGTAACATTCAATCATATTTTTTTATTTTAAAAGCTTCCGGTCTTGTTCTTCGTGCTTTCTGTCTAGCTTGACGTTAGCAGGTAGCCTTTAGCTAATGCAGCTAACACATCGATATACTTGACAGTAATCTTACCTGGCAGCGAGTGAACTGGACACAGCACGCAGGTCCCGGTTTTATCTCTGTCCCGGTTCGTAAAACGGTCAGTTTATTAGCGGATATTCTCAGAAAATGAGACAGTCGGCTGTAACTTAACTGAGACATGTTTAGCTGTTTAGATGCTACACAGCTAGCTAGCTTGGTGCGAGTCAGGCTTGCGGCAACTGCGCATGCGTGTAGGTTGTTTCTTTGCTGATATTTTTATTAATATTGACTTTTTCAATGTTCATATACAATGAATGTACTTCTCTGTAGTTGATGATACTTGCATTATCAATCAATTAATCAGTTACGGAGTTGACAAATCTGATCTTCATTAAATAATCCATCCAATTTCTATATTATCTTACTCTTAATTTGATAATTTCACTATTGAAATGACATTCATACTTCAAACCCCTCTTTTTTAACTGCTGAATGTTTGCACAATATATATTTATCATCTATTATCTATTTGTCCTTTTACAAATATAAGCTTGCATCTGATTTGTTTACTATTTTTACATTGTTTTGTGTCCAGGTAAAAGTGAATTTAATAGCGTTTAATATGGGCTTACTTAAAAAACAGATAACGTAAAAATATCCAAATGATAAAATAACTCGGAGAGACGTCGAGAGAAAGAAGGTCATGAGAAATACAAAGACTGCAAAAAGAATGCGCAGCTTGGACCCGCTTTAGTGGACGTTTGCGCGGAAGCATGTTGCACGAGCTTCTGATGGTTTCTCGTTTCCATTCACTCGACACTTCTCTAGCTCTCTCAAGGCTATCGTAATAATATAGTGTTGATATCCAGAGATGGCGGAGGCACGCGCTGTTTCTGCTTCTGGAGGTCTCGCGCTGCTGCAGCAGTGTCTGCGGGCAAAACTGCAGGTGAAACCAGAAGAGGAGCAAGAAGAGGCTCAGTTTGTCCAGGTGAGCACAGGTGACAGGTGCGTGTTGGGATGTCCATCTGATGAGTTTAATTAATGCACGTGGAAAAGTAAAGGAAGGGAACATATGAGATAGCAAACAGGAAGCACATTCACCAAAGTCCCAGGGCAGAGAAGGTACTCAGATCTTCAGTAAGAGTAGAAGTACTCAGATAGTACTTGAGTACAAGTAGAAGTACTCAGATAGTACTTGAGTACAAGTAGAAGTACTCAGATCTTGAGTAAAAGTAAAAGTACTCAGATAGTACTTGAGTACAAGTAGAAGTACTCAGATCTTGAGTAAAAGTAGAAGTACTCAGATCTTGTACTTGAGTAAAAGTAGAAGTACTCAGATATTGTTCTTGAGTAAAAGTAGAAGTACTCAGATCTTGTTCTTGAGTAAAAGTAGAAGTACTCAGATCTTGTTCTTGAGTAAAAGTAGAAGTACTCAGATCTTGTTCTTGAGTAAAAGTAGAAGTACTCAGATCTTGAGTAAAAGTAGAAGTACTCAGATATTGTTCTTGAGTAAAAGTAGAAGTACTGAGATATTGTACTTGAGTAAAAGTAGAAGTACTCAGATCTTGTACTTCAGTAAAAGTAGAAGTACTCAGATCTTGTTCTTGAGTAAAAGTAGAAGTACTCAGATCTTGTGCTTGAGTCAAAGTAGAAGTACTCAGATATTGTGCTTGAGTCAAAGTAGAAGTACTCAGATATTGTGCTTGAGTCAAAGTAGAAGTACTCAGATATTGTGCTTGAGTAAAAGTAGAAGTAGTCAGATCTTGAGTAAAAGTAGAAGTACTCAGATCTTGTACTTGAGTCAAAGTAGAAGTACTCAGATCTTGTGCTTGAGTCAAAGTAGAAGTACTCAGATCTTGTTCTTGAGTAAAAGTAGAAGTACTCAGATCTTGTTCTTGAGTCAAAGTCGAAGTACTCAGATCTTGTACTTGAGTCAAAGTAGAAGTACTCAGATCTTGTGCTTGAGTCAAAGTAGAAGTACTCAGATCTTGTTCTTGAGTCAAAGTAGAAGTACTCAGATCTTGTGCTTGAGTCAAAGTAGAAGTACTCAGATCTTGTTCTTGAGTCAAAGTAGAAGTACTCAGATCTTGTTCTTGAGTAAAAGTGGAAGTACTCAGATCTTGTTCTTGAGTAAAAGTAGAAGTACTCAGATCTTGTTCTTGAGTCAAAGTCGAAGTACTCAGATCTTGTACTTGAGTCAAAGTAGAAGTACTCAGATCTTGTGCTTGAGTCAAAGTAGAAGTACTCAGATCTTGTTCTTGAGTAAAAGTAGAAGTACTCAGATCTTGTTCTTGAGTAAAAGTAGAAGTACTCAGATCTTGTTCTTGAGTCAAAGTAGAAGTACTCAGATCTTGTGCTTGAGTCAAAGTCGAAGTACTCAGATCTTGTGCTTGAGTCAAAGTCGAAGTACTCAGATCTTGTGCTTGAGTCAAAGTAGAAGTACTCAGATCTTGTTCTTGAGTAAAAGTAGAAGTACTCAGATCTTGTTCTTGAGTAAAAGTAGAAGTACTCAGATCTTGTGCTTGAGTCAAAGTCGAAGTACTCAGATCTTGTGCTTGAGTCAAAGTCGAAGTACTCAGATCTTGTGCTTGAGTCAAAGTAGAAGTACTCAGATCTTGTACTTGAGTCAAAGTAGAAGTACTCAGATCTTGTACTTGAGTCAAAGTAGAAGTACTCAGATCTTGTGCTTGAGTCAAAGTAGAAGTACTCAGATACAAAGACCAACGTTTAAGGGCAGACAAACGATTTATTTTAAATTACATAAAGAAGGGTTTTAATTAGGATGCTTGCTACAGGGAGAGGTATAAAACAAGGAGATGAGAGAAAGTAAATATCCCTGCCGAATTCTGCATGAGCTAGAATCGATGATTTGGGCTGTGAATGGTTCGGGTGGTATTCCATCGTTAGAAAACAAATACATAAACAAGTGTAAGGCTGTCCATTGTTGCCATTAAACAGCTGTGTCTCCTCTCTCCAGATCGACAGAGGAATGGTGATCTACATCTGCTTCTTCAAGGAGCCACGGACGACATCCTGCCCAAAATGGGTCGGTGACATTTTTAACCTTTGACCCACATATGACACGAACATCATGCTTTATATTTGGTTCATTGGGCGCATTCACACCGCAGTACTTTCCCCACAAATGTTCATCAGAACTCTTTAGTTCTCATGAACTGAGTACAGATCGCGTTCACACCGGAATAAGTCCCTGAGGGAGGATTCTTCTGGTGCTTCTTCTGGTGCTTCTTCTTCTTCTGGTGCTTCTTCTGGTGCTTCTTCTTCTTCTGGTGCTTCTTCTGGTGCTTCTTCTGGTGCTTCTTCTTCTTCTGGTGCTTCTTCTGGTGCTTCTTCTGGTGCTTCTTCTTCTTCTGGTGCTTCTTCTTCTTCTGGTGCTTCTTCTGGTGCTTCTTCTGGTGCCTCTTCTTCTTCTGGTGCTTCTTCTTCTTCTGGTGCTTCTTCTGGTGCTTCTTCTTCTTCTGGTGCTTCTTCTGGTGCTTCTTCTTCTTCTGGTGCTTCTTCTGGTGCTTCTTCTTCTTCTGGTGCTTCTTCTGGTGCTTCTTCTTCTTCTGGTGCTTCTTCTGGTGCTTCTTCTTCTTCTGGTGCTTCTTCTTCTTCTGGTGCTTCTTCTGGTGCTTCTTCTTCTTCTGGTGCTTCTTCTGGTGCTTCTTCTTCTTCTGGTGCTTCTTCTTCTTCTGGTGCTTCTTCTGGTGCTTCTTCTTCTTCTGGTGCTTCTTCTTCTTCTGGTGCTTCTTCTTCTTCTTCTTCTTCTTCTTCTTCTTCTTCTTCTTCTTCTTCTTCCGAGTAAATCGTCAGAACGCCGACATCTCCACCGCTCCCATGTTTTCTTTTGTGTTGCCATAAGTTATTCTCTCTGCGTTTCTGCGCTGGGCTAATGCTAATGCTAATAATGCTAATGCTAATAATGCTAATGCAAGGATAATAAAATGGCGGCTTCACAAAACTTTTTGGGAGTTTTACGGGGCGTGGCTTGCAATCCGCCCAGCCAATCAGACATAGGGACCTTTTTCTCCCACGAAAGTCCCTGCTCTCTAGCAGGACGAGAAAGGGGGTGAAAAGGTTCTGATGGACTCATTTTAGTTCCGGCTCTTTTTGGTGTGAACGCAACATATCGGAACTAAAGTGGGAAAAGTACGGCGGTGTGAACGCGCCTAATGTGCTTCATTATCTCATTCACATTGCACCACATGTCACCTGTGAGACGCTTTTTCCCAAAGCCACTCACACAGCCTCCCATCTCTGCACATCTGTATTTAGAACTGATGTTATTCATATTTTCCTGTACGTTTTCTATTGATGGTCGACTTGCTTTTGTATCTTTTCTATTATACTGATTGTTATGCACCTAGATACCACGGAAAAGTCAGTCTCCGTGAACATCTAATTGGTTAAAACCCTGATTCAGATTCTAACCCTTCCCCAGTGTCCTCCCTCCTGAATCTGCGTCTGTGTGAGTCCGACTCGGGGAAGATGGTGTCGGTGCTGGACCTCCCCGGCAGCGTGCTGATCGTCCCTCAGGCCACGCTGGGAGGAAAGGTCAAAGGTCGAGCCATGCAGTACCACAACAACATCGGCAAAGAGGACGGGAAGCGACTGTACGACGCCTTCGTGTCTCTGTGTGAGAAGGAAGTGACTTCAGAGGAAGTGACGGTGAAACACGGGACGTACGGAAACAGACAAGTGCTGAACATGGACACAAACGGACCGCACACTCACCTGATGGACTTCTGAGGACATGAAGCTTTGATGCTGACAGAGTTAGTGTCTGAGTATCTACCGACAGGCTGGAACCAGTGGATGAGACGATGTGGGTCGAGAGCGGCACAATAACTTCATCAGAAGAAATAATTGCGACTATTTTGTATATTGAGCAAATGTTGATGCAGAAAAATGGATGTATTTGATGTTATAGTAAAAATGATTATGTAATGACTTGAATGGACATTTCACTGTTTTCTGACGTGTTTTAGGACAAACAATGAATCTAGAGCCTGATCTCCAGATAATACAACAATAATTGTTAGTTTCAGCGCTATGTGTATTTATATTTGAGTTGTGGTTATGTGATAATATGTTTTTTATGTAATTCCCCACGAAGTTAAGTAGAAGTACTCAGGTCTTGTAGTGAAAGTAGAAGTACTCGGGTCTTGTAGTAAAAGTAGAAGTACTCAGGTCTTGTAGTAAAAGTAGAAGTACTCAGGTCTTGTAGTAAAAGTAGAAGTACTCGGGTCTTGTAGTAAAAGTAGAAGTACTCAGGTCTTGTAGTAAAAGTAGAAGTACTCAGGTCTTGTAGTAAAAGTAGAAGTACTCAGGTCTTGTAGTAAAAGTAGAAGTACTCAGGTCATGTAGTAAAAGTAGAATTACTCAGGTCTTGTAGTAAAAGTAGAAGTACTCAGGTCTTGTAGTAAAAGTAGAAGTACTCAGGTCTTGTAGTAAAAGTAGAAGTACTCAGGTCTTGTAGTAAAAGTAGAAGTACTCAGGTCTTGTAGTAAAAGTAGAAGTACTCAGGTCTTGTAGTAAAAGTAGAAGTACTCAGGTCTTGTAGTAAAAGTAGAAGTACTCAGGTCTTGTAGTAAAAGTAGAAGTACTCAGGTCTTGTAGTAAAAGTAGAAGTACTCAGGTCTTGTAGTAAAAGTAGAAGTACTCAGGTCTTGTAGTAAAAGTAGAAGTACTCAGGTCTTGTAGTAGAAGTACTCAGGTATTGTAGTAAAAGTAGAAGTACTCAGGTATTGTAGTAAAAGTAGAATTACTCAGGTCTTGTAGTAAAAGTAGAAGTACTCAGGTCTTGTAGTAAAAGTAGAAGTACTCAGGTCTTGTCGTAAAAGTAGAAGTACTCAGGTCTTGTAGTAAAAGTAGAAGTACTCAGGTCTTGTAGTAAAAGTAGAAGTACTCAGGTCATGTAGTAAAAGTAGAATTACTCAGGTCTTGTAGTAAAAGTAGAAGTACTCGGGTCTTGTAGTAAAAGTAGAAGTACTCGGGTCTTGTAGTAAAAGTAGAAGTACTCGGGTCTTGTAGTAAAAGTAGAAGTACTCGGGTCTTGTAGTAAAAGTAGAAGTACTCGGGTCTTGTAGTAAAAGTAGAATTACTCAGGTCTTGTAGTAAAAGTAGAAGTACTCAGGTCTTGTAGTAAAAGTAGAAGTACTCAGGTATTGTAGTAAAAGTAGAAGTACGCAGGTCTTGTAGTAAAAGTAGAAGTACTCAGGTCTTGTAGTGAAAGTAGAAGTACTCAGGTCTTGTAGTAAAAGTAGAAGTACTCAGGTCTTGTAGTAAAAGTAGAAGTACTCGGGTCTTGTAGTAAAAGTAGAAGTACTCAGGTCTTGTAGTAAAAGTAGAAGTACTCGGGTCTTGTAGTGAAAGTAGAAGTACTCAGGTCTTGTAGTAAAAGTAGAATTACTCAGGTCTTGTAGTAAAAGTAGAAGTACTCAGGTCTTGTAGTAAAAGTAGAAGTACTCAGGTCTTGTAGTAAAAGTAGAAGTACTCAGGTCATGTAGTAAAAGTAGAATTACTCAGGTCTTGTAGTAAAAGTAGAAGTACTCAGGTCTTGTAGTAAAAGTAGAAGTACTCAGGTCTTGTAGTAAAAGTAGAAGTACTCAGGTATTGTAGTAAAAGTAGAAGTACTCAGGTCTTGTAGTAAAAGTAGAAGTACTCAGGTCTTGTAGTAAAAGTAGAAGTACTCAGGTCTTGTAGTAAAAGTAGAAGTACTCAGGTCTTGTAGTAAAAGTAGAATTACTCAGGTCTTGTAGTAAAAGTAGAAGTACTCAGGTCTTGTAGTAAAAGTAGAAGTACTCAGGTCTTGTAGTAAAAGTAGAAGTACTCAGGTCTTGTAGTAAAAGTAGAAGTACTCAGGTCTTGTAGTAAAAGTAGAAGTACTCAGGTCTTGTCGTAAAAGTAGAATTACTCAGGTCTTGTAGTAAAAGTAGAAGTACTCAGGTCTTGTAGTAAAAGTAGAAGTACTCAGGTCTTGTCGTAAAAGTAGAATTACTCAGGTCTTGTAGTAAAAGTAGAATTACTCAGGTCTTGTAGTAAAAGTAGAAGTACTCAGGTATTGTAGTAAAAGTAGAAGTACTCAGGTCTTGTAGTAAAAGTAGAAGTACTCAGGTCTTGTAGTAAAAGTAGAAGTACTCAGGTCTTGTAGTAAAAGTAGAAGTACTCAGGTCTTGTCGTAAAAGTAGAATTACTCAGGTCTTGTAGTAAAAGTAGAAGTACTCAGGTCTTGTAGTAAAAGTAGAAGTACTCAGGTCTTGTCGTAAAAGTAGAATTACTCAGGTCTTGTAGTAAAAGTAGAAGTACTCAGGTCTTGTAGTAAAAGTAGAAGTACTCAGGTCTTGTAGTAAAAGTAGAAGTACGCAGGTCTTGTAGTAAAAGTAGAATTACTCAGGTCTTGTAGTAAAAGTAGAAGTACTCAGGTCTTGTAGTGAAAGTAGAATTACTCAGGTCTTGTAGTAAAAGTAGAAGTACTCAGGTCTTTTAGTAAAAGTAGAAGTACTCAGGTCTTGTAGTAAAAGTAGAAGTACTCGGGTCTTGTAGTAAAAGTAGAATTACTCGGGTCTTGTAGTAAAAGTAGAAGTACTCGGGTCTTGTAGTAAAAGTAGATTTACTCGGGTCTTGTAGTAAAAGTAGAAGTACTCGGGTCTTGTAGTAAAAGTAGAAGTACTCGGGTCTTGTAGTAAAAGTAGAAGTACTCGGGTCTTGTAGTAAAAGTAGAAGTACTCGGGTCTTGTAGTAAAAGTAGAAGTACTCGGGTCTTGTCGTAAAACTAGGAGTACTCGGATATTGTACTAGAGTAAAAGTAGAAGTACTTAGATCCTGCATTGAGTTAAAGTAGAAGTACCAGAGTGTAGGAATACTCTGTTACAAGTAGAAGTACAGGGGCAATGGAAACTCATCAGAAATTCAGCACAGAGAACTGTCAATGCTCTGCTCTGCTGTGCTGCTGTAGCTGAGGCCTGGTTCCACCTGCTCTGCTCTGCTGTGCTGCTGTAGCTGAGGCCTGGTTCCACCTGCTCTGCTCTGCTGTGCTGCTGTAGCTGAGGCCTGGTTCCGCCTGCTCTGCTCTGCTGTGCTGCTGTAGCTGAGGCCTGGTTCCACCTGCTCTGCTCTGCTGTGCTGCTGTAGCTGAGGCCTGGTTCCACCTGCTCTGCTCTGCTGTGCTGCTGTAGCTGAGGCCTGGTTCCACCTGCTCTACTCTGCTGTGCTGCTGTAGCTGAGGCCTGGTTCCACCTGCTCTGCTCTGCTGTGCTGCTGTAGCTGAGGCCTGGTTCCACCTGCTCTACTCTGCTGTGCTGCTGTAGCTGAGGCCTGGTTCCACCTGCTCTGCTCTGCTGTGCTGCTGTAGCTGAGGCCTGGCTCCACCTTGCTCTGGGAGCAGCCTGGATACTGTTGTGCTGGACTGGGAGAATGGCAGGTGTCGTGTTTCTGCTGTGCCTTTTCTTGGCTGTGCTGGACAAGGAGAGGATCGCTAGTCGTCCTGAAAAATGGGGGGGAGAGGATCCGTTTCTCCCGTGTTATTATTCAAAGTTGATGTAAACTTCTGAATAATGTACGTTATCTACTACAAGTAGTTTGTTTGAATGTAATAATTATGTTGTTTGTTGAATCATTTATTGAAAAATGAATCTGTTTCGATCTGTTACGATTATAAACTGAAGCAATATAAAAATGAGCTCCGTGAAACTGAGTTTTAAACATCAGCATATCCGCTCATAGTCCGGTGATTACCTGCTAACGGGAACTCTGCTACACAACTCTTATTATTATTATTGAAATATGACACACGGTACGTTTCAAATTAGTCCGGTAAAATAAATTCTGCCCGGACATTTGACCGGAGAGGAAAAATCCTAGCGGAAACCCTGATATATATATATATATATATATATAGGCCTACTGTTATTTCACACGCGCTAAATGGAGGAATTATTTCTGATTAGAGTTACATTTTTGAAAGAATAAGCCAGTGAAGTAATCAAAGTAATTGTTTTTTCCACATTTGTTTTCACAATGATGAGGACGAGTATCAAATGGCTTCTGGATCACAGCCATCAACACCTGCCTCATCCGAGCTACGACGTGCATCAGATCAGCATACAGTTGCCCCAGAGCCATCAGCAGCCGAGCTACGCCGCCGGACGTCTGCACCAGCACTAACTCAGCCTCCCTCTGCATCTTCAGATTCAGTGGACAGACCGTCAGGAGGAAAGTGAAACGGGCCGGTGTGTGGCAGATTGTTACCGTTCCTGACGCTGTGGTGGACTACAACAGAAGCATGGGCTGCGTGGATGTGTCCGATGCTTTGATTGGGTACTACAGCGTTCACCGCAAAACCATGAAATGGTACAAGACTTTTTTTGTACCATTTTCTGGACACTGCAGTGATGAACAGCTTCCTTCTCCACAAGGAGCTGCACAAGATGAGGGGTGACCCCGGCAGGACGAAGCCACACACCCAGAAGTCCTTCAGGGAGCAGCTTGCTGCAGACACGAGGGGTGAAGTCCCTGCAGCACCACCACCACCACTCCCTCCCGCCCCCCCCATCATCACTCGTATGCGTTCCCAAGTATTATGGGGAAGATGCCAAATTTTTAAATAAATCTGCTCCTGTTGGAGACAAATGTATCCTAGTTGTTATTGTGTAAGTAAACCTTCCTAGAAGTGTTAGTCGGGTGATAAACATGTAAGGACTGTGGCAAAGTCCACACACGGACACACACACCATTTACATACAACAAAAAATGTAATTTAAAAATAATAATTTTTTTATAAAAACACTTGTATTTGGACGGAATGATTACCTATAGTGATAATAAAATAATGTTTACAGTATGGTACCTGAAAAAGGTCAAATGGCACTGATGGTACCCAAATGTGCCCAAAAGGTCAGTCCGCCTGGACTCACGGAGGTAAGAATTTACCTTTTTTTGCTATGTTCCATCTGAATTTACTCTGACTGAGAAATATCTATATCGATTCTGACACTTCTACATCCAACTCACAGATGTAACCTTGCTTTGACAACAACAATTATTCATATAACCCTTTTAGAAGTTAAGTTATAGTCATTTGTTCTGGGAATAGCATTTTCGAGCCTGAAACCTGAAAAACAGGCTCGGGCTTTAGAGGTGAAAGAGCAACTTGCAGGTTAGAGACACCAGTGAATACATGTGTAGGACAATGATGAATACACTAGATTTATTTTTTAAATATACAGAAATATACACTACAGTGACATCTGGTGTCGTTTTAGTAAGACATTTTTACTTCCGCATAAAAAAGCCTCCGCGTGTGACATAACATGGGGAGAGCGGCTGGTCTAACGTATGAATAAACATGCATCACAATGCTAGTTTTGACACAGAAGAGGTTGAAAATATATATTCGAATGCATATGATTGTAATTATGAGCCTGCTATGCGTCCAAGAGACCAGGAGCAGCCGAGGATTAGAAGAAATAATGGCCATCGGCGAGAAATGGAGCTTTGGTGTGGGGAGAACCAGAGGAGAACAGGGCAGCTGTCTTGGTGAGGGACCGGCGTTAGCTACAGTTAATGTTAGCTAACGCCGGTCTCATCACAACATTGTAAAGTTAGCTATCATATGTCAGGCTATAACTAAAGTAGTATTGATAATATAGTAACGTTACTGGCAGGACTGTTGATACTGATCCATAACAGAAACGAATGCGCAAGTATCAGCCGTATCTCACGTTACCTAATGCAACTCCACACTACCTCTTACGGTGCTGTACCGGAGGGGAGACGCGAGATACGGCTGATACTTGACGATCTGGCGGAGAAAGGTTGTGAGTCTCCGTTGATATGCCGTTGTAAATAGCTTGATGGAAAGCAGGTGTGTAGTCGGGGAGGGTGCACAGCTGATTGCAGCAGGTGAGTGGAGGTTGAGCCAGGAGTGACAGACACCACGCCCACAAAAACAACACGGACAGGGGGAAACAAACAAACAAACACAAAGGAGACGCCAGGAGCAGTACAGCCACCACAGCGTTACCTAATGCAACTCCACACTACGTCTTACGGTGCTGTGTACCGGAGGGGAGAGAGAGGGCAGCAAAGGGGGGAGAGAGAGAGCAGCGAAGGGGGGGAGAGAGATGTAATACGGTTTCCTGATAAACGTTTTGCTTGATAGGCTTCAGCTGTGGAGAGTATGTGCTGCAGGGAGGTGGATGCACAACGCACCCAGGAACGAGAGCTAGCTCCGGTCCTTTTCCTGTGAGGGAAACTGTGGACTGTTAGAAATTAAAATCAATGTTGATATTTGAATTAAATACACTATTTAATTTAAATCAGTTTTATTCTGAAAAACCTGAAGTTCACTAACTATTAACTTAATACTTTTATTCTGAAAATGCTTCACTTCCGGTTAGCATTAGCATGTGGCGAAATACTGCATTTTCAAACCATGAATCAATGGTGAAATGACATGCGATGTTGTACACTGAGCACACTGGGTTTAGCACTCATCTATAGCCGCTGAATAATGTTTATTAGGGAATGTTTAAATAACCACAGACACCAGAATTTCACAATACAACAAGGCAGGAATTGCATTGGACCCGCCCCCGACGACGTCGGCCAATAGGAGAAGACCTCGGATGACAACAGGAAGAGCAAGCAAAAGGTTGACCTCTTCCTCCGGCTGACCCGGACTGACCGGACGCATGGGGATAGCCGCCTCCACTCGCACATTTCATGTTGTACACCACCGCATCTTTTGTGTAATTAAATGCTGTTAACTTTTATAAGCTTCCCTTGACTCTTTTCAGTCTCTCCTGCCTTCGGGGCTTTAGAATTCACTAACAGGACCCGATGTCCTGACAGGCTGGAGTTTGTGCAACCTGCACAAACTCCAGCTCACCATGATTACAAATGGTGAAATGCAATGTAGAATTACCGAAAAAATACCAGCTCACTAAATCACAACCGCTCAAACCAACTACAAACTACTACCGCGCATTGGGCAGAGAAGGAGTCCGAGAAAGTTGCTCCCCCATGTGACGTAATATGACGCGTTTGACGTATGGCGTTAAAAAAAGGCGTTTTTTGTAGCAGAGCTCAAAACGGCTCCTTTCCCTCTGAATTACGGCCCTTATGTCTCGTAAAACATATCAAATCCTAATTGTAATTTTCAGGCAAGGTTAAGCATAAATGTGGTAAAAACAAAAACCTGCAAGTTGCTCTTTAAATGTTTGCTCCAGGATTGGCAGAAAATCACCCAACAGCAATGTGACGGACTGGGGGAGAGGATGCTATGGCACGAAATCAAGGTTATTCCACCAAATATTGATTTCTAAACTCTACCTAAGTTAAAGCTTAGTATTCAGCACTGTACATTTTGCAGTGATCTCTTCATTTCTTGAGAGGAAAGGACTCACTTGCGATCACCAGGACACTTTATGATGCATGGTCATTTTTCAGTGACACAAATATGAGAAACTAATATAAAATATCATCTGTATTCTGACAAGAGAACATGTGTGCATATTTCTGTATTTTCCTAATACCATTACACCACCAGACCATTTTCAATTATACATAGAGGAATGATTTATGTTGAATAATAGGGGATAATAATGAAATATTTAGGATTTACTGTAAGAATGCTTCACTTTCAAGAATTAGTTTGACACTTTATCCCCAAACCCACGATATGTTGTTTTAGATGGGATTTTTTTAAACATTTGTATGATTATCAGTTCAATTTTACAATACTAATAGATACAGTAGATCCACACTAGAAACGTTTTGTCCCCTATCTCAACCTTAACACAAAGAAAAACGATTTTCAAATGTAGGTAAAACATGGACATCATCTTTACTGGCATTTGTTTGGCTCACTCTACGAGTTGCAGTACATTACTGAAAATGTTGTTGGACATCTTCACTGAATGTGACACTGAATGTGTGCTTTTGTAATCATTGCCTCCCAACTACTTGAACAACTTATTTGTATATATTTTTAACTTATATTTCTGTTTAAACTTTAATTTTGTACTTTATAACTTAAGCATTTGTAATGCTTTTACTTTAATTATCGTATTAATCTCACTGATTAATGTGATTTATTCTGTAAATCAGGCCATATCAGAGTTTTTGAGCAGCAGCATACTGTAGTGTCTGTAGGAGACTTTCCCGGGCTCTTTGATAGCCCATCAAGGGGAGGGGCCGCCCCACCCTCTGCACCTGCATGCTGTTGTTCATGTTGGCATGAAATCAAGTTTATTCCACCAAATATTGATTTCTAAACTCTACCTAAGTTAAAGCTTAGTATTCAGCACTGTACATTTTGCAGTGATCTCTTCATTTCTTGAGAGGAAAGGACTCTGTAGAGAAATGACTTGCAATCACCAGGACACTGTATGACAAGAGCAGGCCTTTCTTCATGACTCAGTTCATTTGAAATGGGATCGTATGTTATTGATCGGTGATGTTGACCATGCTTGGAAGTATTTTTATGACAGTTTTAGATATTTTTAGATAAACATGCTCCGTTTCGCTGGTTCAGGGTGAAGGGCCGTGATAACCCCTGGTTCACTTCTGATCTGTCAGCCCTCGTACGCAAGAGGAATCTCCTTTGGGCTGCTGCGAGGTAGACAGGCTCTGAGGCTGACTGGCTTCTTTTTCGTCAACTGCGTAATCGCTGCTTTTGGCTTCCATTAAAAAAGCCAAAAGCGATTTTTACTTATCCCAGACCACAGACAGTTTAAACGATCCTAGGAGATTTTGGCAGACCATAAAATCCCTCACTGCCAGCTCTCGCTCCTTAGAGCTGCCTCCTAACATTGTTGTTGACTCCACCACAGTGTCAAATAAGACAGAGATGCTTAATTGTTTTAATAAACATTTGATTGCCTCCCGTTCCTTGTTTGACACATTATCTTTTGGTAAATCTTCTCCCTCCATCACCACCAGTCATGCCTCCAGTAGCCACACGTTCTCCTTCAACCCCTTCAATGTTGGGGAGGTTTGTAAGGCTCTAAAGGGCCTAGACCCAACAAATCAGCAGGCCCGGACGATCTCCCCCCTTATTTCCTACGGCTAGCTGCAGATATTATAGCCAAACCACTTTTGTCATGTTTTTAATCTTTCTATAACAAGCAATGTCATTCCAGATGTTTGGAAAACTGCAAATGTTCTCCCCTTATTGAAAGGTGGTGATCCCATGGTGATGAATAATTACAGACCAATTTCCAAGCTCTCTATTTTAGCTAAAGTACTTCAAAGGCTGGTGAATGATCAAATCAAAGAATATGTAAGCTTGAACAACATTCTATCTCCTCACCAGTCAGGCTTTAGGAAGCAGCACAGTACAGCTGTAACGGCTGCTTTGAAAGTAGTGAATGACATTGTTGAGGGCTTGGACGCAAAGAGCTACTGTGCTGCCCTTTTTATAGACTTATCCAAAGCATTTGATACGTGGACCATGAAGCTATCTCATATAGCCTGATAGGCCTGTCTGACCAAGCTGTTGGTTGGTTTGCAAACTATCTTTCAAATCACAAGCAATGTGCAAAATTCAGCGGTCTCTCCTCAAGCGTTCTTAATGTGCCCAGAGGTGTTCCTCAAGGTTCGGTCTTGGGACCCACCCTTTTTACTATTTATATAAATGATGTGGGTCAAAGTATTGATGCGTCTGTACATCTATATGCAGACGATACCGTTGTGCTAGCACGGTTGCGCTTGCATTTGAACGTCTGCTTTTGACACTTTCAGTCACATCTGTTCCACCTCAGGTTGGTGTTAAATTCAGACGAGACAAAAGTCATGTTGTTTTCCAATAAGAAAAAGTTACCAACTGTGCTTCCCTGCATCATGTCTGCACAGCATAACCCCTTTGAAGCTGTTCACACCTACAGATACTTAGGCATCACTATAGATGAAAATCTCTGCTTCAAACCGCATATTGACAATCTCTTAAGGAAATTGAAATTAAAACTGGGATTCTTTTTTAGAAATAAGGCCTGCTTCTCCACGAGCGCGAGGAAGCGGCTTGGAGCTGCCACATTGTTGCCGCTCTTGGACTACGGGGATGTTGTGTACATGAACGCCTCTGCTCACTCCCTTCATCTGCTGGACGCTGTCTGCCATGGGGCTCTGAGGTTCACAGCCAACTGTAAACCGCTCACAGACAATTGCATGCTGTAAGCTTTAGTCAACTGGACATCATTATTTCATTTCATTTCAAACCTGTATTTATCCAGATTGGTCCCTTGAGATCATAGATCTCTTTTTCAAGGCAGACCTGCAGCATACAGGTTCCACATGAAACATGAAACAATAAAGGACATTATACATTATATTTACAGGATACATAGTTATAGACATTTACAAGTGCCCATTGTATCAGCAAGCATTTCCTTTACCCTAGCTCTAAGACATGCAGAGGAATGAGATCGCTCAGTTTCACTTCCTGCTGAAGATTGTTCCAGCAAGTGGAGCTGCGCACATCAAAGCTGTCTCACCTGAGACAGTCCTTGCTCTTGGCACATCTAACAAGACCACGTCATGTGACCTCAGACAATAGCTGCTTGCTGCTCTCAGTGTGATCAGAGAGCAGATATAATACGGGAGTTTACCAACAAAGCTTTATAGATAAACGTGTACCAGAGACTGAGCCTCCGTACAGAGAGAGATGGTAAACCTGCCTTGGCATACAGGGGGCAGTGATGAGTCAGCGCTTTACAATTTGTGACAAATCTCAGAGCACTGTGATCTGCGCATTATCAATTGCGCAGATCACAGTGCTCTGATACAAACTCATCTATACCGCTATGCTTGGACTGCTGCCCCTCTACATACCCACTTACATATCACACAAACAGCACAGCTATAGACTACGATCTCAAAATGGCAAAACTCTGTCCGTCCCCTCAGTACGCACGGTGCTTGGGAAAAAAGCCATATCATACTCTGCCCCTTCGACACACTTCAGCAGGAACTTAAGCTGGCCAGTTTGATACCCATCAAATTATTTGTATATACTTTAAACTTATATTTCTGTTTAAAATGTAATTGTTTACTTTATAACTTAAGCATTTTTAATGCTTTTACTCTAATTATAGTATTAATCTCACTGATCAATGTGATTTATTCTGTAAATCAGGCCACATCAGAGTTTTTGAGCAGCAGCATACTGTAGACCAGAGGTGCCCAGTACGTCGACCGCGGGCAATGCTGGTAGACCGCTCCGTTCAAATAGACAGAACAGGTTTTGACCCCTCCTCCCTTGGCCTCCCTGCCACTTAATTCAGGAGTTTACTTGATTGACAGAAAAAGCGACCTATCGCTTTCCAGTCTGTTAACCCAGAATGCAAAGCGATATAACATCAGTCAAGTGCCGGGTAGTGATGGGAATTCCGGCTCTTCTTGGTGAGCCGGATCATTTGGCCCGGCTCACCAAGAAGAGCCGGCTCTTTCGGCTCCCAAAGGGCTCTTCAGTTGACCTCATATTATACCTTTTATAATTAAATCAAATGCCACGCCTCATTTCGCTCCATTTGCTCTTTCCAGCGCTGTTTCTGCAGGGGGCTGATTCTGTGAGCTGCAGCTGAGCACGCCCCCCTGCAGGAGAGGGGAGCGCTCTGAGATCAGCTGCTGGGCTGCAGCAATTGTGCTACTTTGTGCACATTGTGCAAGCAACGATGTTTTCAAATCTGTAATCAAAAAGCTCCTCAAAAACACTATGGAAGCAGTTCCTGCCTTTGTTACGTTAGTTCAAACAGCAACAACGGACTACTTTTCTTAGCGGATGCATGTCAATTTAAATCAATACATACAACTATTTTTTAAATCAATAAAATCATTTTCTAAATCCATAAAAGCATTTCAATTAATATTGGGAGTCATGTCCTTACTTTGTTGAGAATGTGGCCGTGTGGTGAGCGGGATAATGTGCACATTGCAGATTGCATGATGTGCCTTCATGCCGATCTAGATCCCTCCGCAAACAAAACAAAAAACGGCTCGTGTCGTTCGAGAGAGAGAGAGAGAGAGAGAGAGAGAGAGAGAGAGAGAGAGAGAGAGAGAGAGAGAGAGAGAATATGCCTATTTCATTATAACTTTGAGAGACTGTTCATAGGACCCATTTGAGTCTGGTGTCTAAGTTGACTGTTCTACTCGTTTATTGTATTCCTTGTACTTATATTTGTGTTTTATGTTTAAGATGTCAGGACATGGAGAGTGGTTTCTTAGCCTGCTTGTTGTGTTTCTTAACAGAGAGAGAGAGAAATAGAGAGAGGTTAACATGCCATGTTAGTTTTATGTATTCATGTATTGGTTTCTGTTCAAGAACCCAAATAGCGTTGTAGTTATCCCATGTATACATAACACGTGTTATTCAGCTCCTTGCGATTTGGGATTTTATTTTTGGTTGGTAGACCTCGGTGAGCTGGTCAAAAGTAGCCCACCGGCCCAAAAAGTGTGGGCACCCCTGCTGTAGGGTCTGTAGGAGACTTTCCCAGCATTTTGCAGATGCAGAGGGGGGCTCTGCACCTGCTAAACGCATGCTTCTGTATGGCTGCTAGCTGCGCTGCCCCATCCAACACGTGTCATGACCACGGACAAGGTCATTTCCGAAGAGTCTGCAGCTAACCTGCAACATGGCTGATCGCAGCAGGAGCATGGAGCGATTTCAGAGAAGACTTGAACCTCTAAAAGTTCAGCACAAAAGATGTGAAAGGCGGCTTTCTCCTTCAGTTTCAGTGCAGGTAAGATATTAAGAAAATGTATTTGTGATTGTTCATTCTACATGCCTTAATGAATGCTAACCTTGCAATATGCTATTTTACCATGAAGAAAATCATCACATCTAAAACATTTATTGCAGAAAGAAATTGTTTAATTTATTTGTTAAGATGCATTTTTAGGAAATTGTGAAATAGTAGATGTTGAGTTTTAATTAAGAGTTTTAAGCATTTTAACACAATGTGAAATGTCTTCTATTTTGTGATTAGAAAATATGCGTCTGTGGTTCTCTAGAAAAGTATTTGATGTAGTGCTTTGTGTAGTATCCGCTGGTGTCTTGTATATCATGCTATATTTTGTATTTGAGTGATTTTTTTTGGACGTTTCACTCGGTATAGACAACTTGAAAAAATAATCCGTTTAGCTCCAGCCGCTGGAGAAGCTGCAGTACATATGCCGAGCCTGTACGTGGCGCTGTAACTTCCTCCACAAAAGCAGCATGGTTGCCCTTCTGTTTATTCTCCGCGGTGGGGGCCGAGGGAACCGGGCAGAGTTTTTCGTAATTAAAATAGCTAAGGGCGATGATCTGACTTGAAGTGTGTGTGTTGCTGCAGCGGGAGGAGCTGCAGGTGAGCAGAGCTGCGTGTCTCCGTCCTGTCAGATTACACTTCACTCGCGTTTAGGTCCACATCGAGAGAACGATAAATAATCTGAATTCAGGGTGCAGTTTACTTTGACGCGGGGGTGAGCAGCAGAGGTGGGGAGAGGCGGGGCTATTGCCTCATCATTATTGCTGCACAAACAACTGTAGCATGGTCAGTAGCGTCCGGAGCACGATAGCAACTCTGCGATCCGCCATTGTTGTTGTTGTTGTTGTTGTTGTTGTTGTTGGTGACGAAACACTTCAGCAATGGCGCGGGGTAAGCGGAGGTGAGCAGAAGAGGTGGGGAGAGGCGGGGCTATTGCGCAATCACTATCAGTGATCTGAAAATGTCCGTATAGGGCGCACACACGGAGCCGTTTGACCCCCCAGAGCGTTGCTTATACCGGTCTATCCATCTTGGGACCCGTTATCGTTACCGTAGTCGTTTAGTGACGTATTCTGTCGTCCGAGTGAGGCCGAATGGTCTGTATGACACATAACGGTAACGGAAACGACCGTTATCGTCTTTGTGTGGCAGCGGCCGAAGATAAGTCACTCAAATTCATCATTTGCAGTTAAATTGATTTTGCACCATTACTTATTTCTCACTCACTAATATTATTATTGTACTGTACTTAAGTTTAATTCAGAGGTGCGTGTACTTTGAGTATTTCCATTGTATGCTACTGTGTACTTATACTCCACTGCAGTTCAGAGGTACATGGTGCACTTCTACTCCACTTCATGTATTTAATCCCTTTAGTTACTTCTCAGATGTGGATGAATGATGTGAAATATAATCAAGTGTTAAATCAGACTTTAGTTCCACCTGGAGTAAATCCACCAGCTACCCTGCAGTCTACAAAGTACTTCAGACTAGCTACACCTCCACCAGCTACCCTGCAGTCTACAAAGTACTTCAGACTAGCTACACCTCCACCAGCTACCCTGCAGTCTACAAAGTACTTCAGACTAGCTGCACCTCCACCAGCTACCCTGCAGTCTACAAAGTACTTCAGACTAGCACCTTCACCAGCTACCCTGCAGTCTACAAAGTACTTCAGACTAGCTGCACCTCCACCAGCTACCCTGCAGTCTACAAAGTACTTCAGACTAGCTGCACCTTCACCAGCTACCCTGCAGTCTACAAAGTACTTCAGACTAGCTGCACCTCCACCAGCTACCCTGCAGTCTACAAAGTACTTCAGACGAGCTGCACCTCCACCAGCTACCCTGCAGTCTACAAAGTACTTCAGACTAGCACCTTCACCAGCTACCCTGCAGTCTACAAAGTACTTCAGACTAGCTGCACCTCCACCAGCTACCCTGCAGTCTACAAAGTACTTCAGACTAGCTGCACCTTCACCAGCTACCCTGCAGTCTACAAAGTACTTCAGACTAGCTGCTCCTCCACCAGCTACCCTGCAGTCTACAAAGTACTTCAGACTAGCTGCACCTTCACCAGCTACCCTGCAGTCTACAAAGTACTTCAGACTAGCTGCACCTCCACCAGCTACCCTGCAGTCTACAAAGTACTTCAGACTAGCTGCACCTCCACCAGCTACCCTGCAGTCTACAAAGTACTTCAGACTAGCTGCACCTCCACCAGCTACCCTGCAGTCTACAAAGTACTTCAGACTAGCTGCACCTTCACCAGCTACCCTGCAGTCTACCAAGTACTTCAGACTAGCTGCTCCTCCACCAGCTACCCTGCAGTCTACAAAGTACTTCAGACTAGCTGCACCTCCACCAGCTACCCTGCAGTCTACAAAGTACTTCAGACTAGCTGCACCTCCACCAGCTACCCTGCAGTCTACAAAGTACTTCAGACGAGCTGCACCTCCACCAGCTACCCTGCAGTCTACAAAGTACTTCAGACTAGCACCTTCACCAGCTACCCTGCAGTCTACAAAGTACTTCAGACTAGCTGCACCTCCACCAGCTACCCTGCAGTCTACAAAGTACTTCAGACTAGCTGCACCTTCACCAGCTACCCTGCAGTCTACAAAGTACTTCAGACTAGCTGCACCTCCACCAGCTACCCTGCAGTCTACAAAGTACTTCAGACTAGCTGCACCTCCACCAGCTACCCTGCAGTCTACAAAGTACTTCAGACTAGCTGCACCTTCACCAGCTACCCTGCAGTCTACAAAGTACTTCAGACTAGCTGCACCTTCACCAGCTACCCTGCAGTCTACGAAGTACTTCAGACTAGCTGCACCTCCACCAGCTACCCTGCAGTCTACAAAGTACTTCAGACTAGCTGCTCCTCCACCAGCTCTGAGAACACTTTCATGATATTGAATGACTTCAGTATATCTTCCTTTCCAACCCTTATATTACAAGGTGCCACTTTCTGTTTGCTCTTGTTTTCAGATGGAGGTTCTGACCTTTCCACCACCAAGGACAGACCTGTCCAGAGTGACGAGGGCTCGGTTATGGAAAGTGAAACATATGAGAATGGTAAATATTCCATCCACTATGTATTTTGAAGAAAAAAACAGACAACACTAAACTGCTAAATACATATTAGGAGTGCACACGCAAAGGTGAAGTTGTGACAGCTGATGGACTTGAAATACATTACTATTACAGTTACATTATACTTGAGTCATAAGAACCAACGCACCATTAAATAACACATTAATTCAACAAAGTATGCGTAAAGTCTGCTGCTTACTGATGTACAGGAGAGTGAGACAGTGTGTGAAACCCATCCTCTGAAGGTACAGCTGAGCTCTGCTGTTGTGCAGTCTGGCTTAGACTCTCGACCGGCCCACTTCGGTACCGCTAGTAAATTGTCAACGGGGGGAGTGGGGATGTCAGGGGCGGCGGGTGCTGTAGATAGTAAATGTAAATATTAGGTGTGTGTGTGTGTGTGTGTGTGTGTGTGTGTGTGTGTGTGTGTGTGTGTGTGTGTGTGTGTGTGTGTGTGTGTGTGTGTGTGTGTGTGTGTGTGTGTGTGTGTGTGTGTGTGTGTGTGTGTGTGTGTGTGTGTGTGTGTGTGTGTGTGTGTGTGTGTGTGTGTGTGTGTGTGTGTGTGTGTGTGTGTGTGTGTGTGTGTGTGTGTGTGTGTGTGTGTGTGTGGTTAGCATCTGGTGCTAGCTAGCTGCGCTAACGGATATAAGGAGCTGTTTAATTGAAAACAGAGGAGCGACATTTCGCCACAACTGCGCCGAGCACTTGATGCAGGAAGCAGACAGCGGGACGTTGGAGGAGAAGTCAGCACACTCAGCTCGGATACATGAACATGATTACAGCTTCCAGGCAGCTCCCGTTCGAGCATATGCCTTGAGTTGCACATAGCTCCAACGATCCAACACACACACACACACACACACACACACACACACACACACCATTTGTATTGTATGAGAGGTTCCAGGTTGAATTGAGGTGAATATTTGTAACGTTCCGAGGTTGTTGTTTAATATTCATGAGGATATTCGTAATGGTCAGACGATAATAAACATTAGCATAAAGCATATTTGTCCACTCGTATGTTGATAAGAGTATTAAAAACTTGAAAAATATTTTTCTAAGGTTCATTTAGAACAGATCAAATTTGCGATTAATCGCGATTAAATATTTTAATGGACTGACAGCCCTAATATATATATATGAAATGTACCTGTAGTTTTTGCACACCTGGTTCTTTCTTTCTTTTTACCCAAAAAATATATTGTATATTATCGGGGCTATTAATACTTTTATCGGGATGACGTCATCATTCCTAATATCGGGCCGATAATTATCATGCATCCCTAATAACAAGGGTTACCATACGTAACCCCTGTTATATCTCTCACAGGCTCCGCTGTCGTCCCACAACAACACTGCTCCATCTCACCGTTTAAATATATGCCTTACCGTATGATGCTCTTAGAACGTTGCTACTCTGCAGGAAAGTTGAACTTATTTTGCGCGCTGTTGTATTGGTTAACATTTTTAAAGAGTTCCTCCCCTTAGACACCCAGTGAAGTAATTAAACCTTCTCCTGCAGTGAGTGACAGGTAATCTAAACCAATCAGTGTTCATCATTACATTACATGTAATACATTCAATACCGTGGACAATCCCCACTTTGGGGTGATGTGTCTCAGGGACACAACGACAGGCTGACTGCAGTGGGACTCAAACTTGCTATCCCATGATTCGAAGTCCAGCACACTACCCACTGAGCCACAGCCTCCCACCCATCATGTTTCCTTCATTTTTCCTTGTTCAGTTAAAGCAGCTGATTTACAAGAAATGGTAGAAGAGGGGTCTGTTTGCAGTGTAGTGTGTAGTACCCTTAAAGTTTAAACCAATAAGATTCTTTGAGGTTTCACTTTGCGGAGAAATAAATTATGAATAAATGGGGCTTGTTGGAAAAAATATATCCTGCTATAAAAAACATTTGAATCTAATAATGAATATTCTTGTACTTTCTGTCAGTGAAAAGAATAAAGTACATCATTTATTCTAAGTGTTAAAATGCCTTTATGAAGTTGTAGTGTTTGCTCAGTTTTCCATTTGAAGATGTTCAATGTTCTGTCAGACAGAGTACTGTCTGACAGAACGAATGATAGGTTTGTTCTTCTCATTCACAGAAAGTACAAGAATATTCACGATTAGATGAAAATATTTTCTGTCTTTTATTGCAGGATATAATATGATAACATGTCTCCATCAAGTGAAACCTGTGTTCAGGTTACTACGTGTCATGTGCTCTCATCTCTTGTGAATCAGCTGCCTTAACTGAACAAGGCAAAATAAAGGAAACGTGATGAACACTGATTGGTTTAGATTCTCTCTGTAAAGTTTAATTGGCCACTTCAGTGGGTGTCTCAGGGGCGGAACTCTTTAAATGTGAACCCATACAACTGCGCAGCAAAGAAGTTCACCTTTCCTGCCGAGTGTCCCGTCGTACGGTAAGGCATATATTTCAAATGAATGTTTCATACAATTAATTGTTTCTGACTCTTAGAGTTGCAACCGTTTACTTTACAGTCAATATGTGTGACTAATAGAGATGTTAAGATTCGGTGAACCCGCATAAACGTTCAAAGAGTGCACATCGGCTACAGTTTGGGTTGAACTCGCGATGCATCGATTGCGTAGCGTCTTTGCATCGGTAAAAAAAACGATTCCAAATCCCCTCCTCTTGTCAACGCTCAGCAGAGACGATCTTTGATATTTGCTTCGCCACTACGGAGGCCCGAGAGTCTCAGTTATCAACACACACGGAAGTTGAGGAGAAACAGAAACGCAGCGCACCGAAAAATACCTACAAATCAAACGTTTGGCAACACTTCGGATTGTTCCAGAAAGACGGTGTAATGGTCCTTTATGCTCTGTAGCTGAGCGCCGGTCATGAGAGTGATCAGGTATCCCTAGACCTTTGTATGAGGTGTCGTTATTACTCAACAGGTCTACAGCCAGACCCGGCGGCAGACATGCGTGTCTGGGCGGGCATTTGATGTACCAGCGCGGGCCCACCCCGAAACTTACATTTCCTGGGAAAACTGAATTGTGAAAGAGCTGACATGCTGACAACCCAACGCCCAACATAAAACACACATTCTGGTCCTCTCGAGAAGAAAAATAAATACATCTATTACTACACAACAATTTAAAAAAAAATGAATGCCATTTCAGTTTTTTGTTACTTTGTTCTGAAAGCTGAACCTGCTGCTCCTCACAGAGAGGAGAGGCTGTGAGTTACTTTACTTTGTGGATCAGGGGGGAGCCCCCATTGTTCTGCGTGTCAACATGACAGACAGCCCACACAGCTATCATCACACCGTGCGGTCTGAGTTCATTACGTGTTGCTTTCTGTCAACACGTAATGTTGTATCGATGTATAGAGATGTACTACAGCAAAAATATTCTCCGTCGGGACTTCCTGCAACAACACCACGCCGTTATCTTGATTCTGATTGGCCAGAAGACATTATCAAAGATGTTCTATTGAGAGGATGATCACTACGTGACAAAAGTTTTCAAACCGTTTCTAGTCTTCGGTATTTCCAGACAAGCGGCTGAAATCAATCTGACTAACTGCTGTCTGTGCACTTTACTCCGCGAGTTGGCGGACTTTATTTAGCTTACTTTAACATCATTTTTCATGGTGGGGCAAAGCCATTTATTGGTATGGCTGTAGCCTACCCCAGTATACCCTGGCGCCGGCACTGAACATAATAATTGATTGCCCTGATTAAAACAGCGGGCCCAAATCCTGGATGGGCGGGCCCGGCCCCATGGCCATGACGCCGGGTCTGTCTACAGCCATGATACATAGATCCGTCCTAGATACGGGCTTGCATGCACACAGTATCACTCCGCAGCCGCACCCCATCAGTAACGTCCTGATGGTATATGTGCGCGGCACTATATACTACAGACGGTCAACTGGAAAAATCGCTCGCAAATTGTTAACGATGCCGAGCCGCTTTAAAGTACACACGTAGCACGAGGAACTTAGCGACGCACATAAAGAGGCGACATGGGGTCTGCGGCTGGAAAGAGAAACCTGGAAGTTAGACTGAGTGAAATCACTCAGTGAGGGGTCCTGTCAGAGAGAGGTGTTTAGTTTACAGCGGCCTGTGACGGCCAATCACAGCTCAATGTCTTCCTCACTGTCAGCAGTTATGAAAGAGGTTATTTGTATTCTTTATTGTTCATATAGAACCCACTGCTCTCTGCTCACTGGTGAGTCAGCCTCTGGGTGTGCAGCACATCAGGCAGCAGCTGGATGGGCTGCATGGCACTGTGGTATCTGTTATCAGCACATTGTTAATCATGAGCAATGCATCCTTACATTGTTTAACTGTGAGGTGTTATAACATGGCACTCTGGAGAGCTTTCAAAGGCAACTAGATAAACGGCATGATGGGATGTGCAGTACCAAATATGTAAAGCACTGTTTTGTTAATGTATGATTTGCTGCATATAAGGAATAAAACAAAAATCCTCTGTCGTACCAAATTGAAGTATCATTATTTTTGCATCGTGTTGAATCGCATAATGTTGAACAGGGGTGACTCCTATCGTATCGCATCGCCTGGTGTTTCAAATGTATCGTTAATGTATCGTATCGTGGCAACGTATCGAGATGCGCATCGCATCGGCCTCAGTGATGGAGATGCACATCCCTAGCTCACTCCTTTCATGTTTATCTTTCGTGCTTTGACTTTTAGTTTTTTTATAGCCTATTAAGAATCTTGAGTTCACAATGGCTATTCTCGGGTTTTAGGACAGTTCTTAAGCTTTCATTGTAGACTTCACAGTTTATTAGAAAACATGTAAAGTTTGGATATTGTAATTGTGTTATTATCAAACTCCTTGTCTCGGTAAGTTTGATTGAACAGGATGTCTTTTTAAATGCTCAGGTCACCAAATGAAAAGAATGAGATGACATTCTGTTTTGTTTATTTTCAAGGAGAGCTATGGAGGATCCATTTGGAAAAGAACAAATAGAGCAAATTAGATTAGAGCTGGAAACCCAATGGAGCTGCCGCAGCAGCTGCAAAGATCGATGCTTATTTGGCTGAGCAGGATAACGTTCCACTAAACATCGGCATCACGGGAGAATCTGGCTCTGGTAAATCCACCTTTGTTAACGTCTTTAGAGGCTTAGACAAGAAGGATAAGGGTGCTGCAGCCGCCCCGACTGGCTGTACAGAAACCACCATGGAGGTAAATCCATACTCCCATCCAAAATATCCCAATGTCACACTGTGGGATCTTCCTGGTGTTGGCACCCCCAATTTTCGAGCCGAAGATTATTTGAAGCTGGTTCATTTTGATAGGTTTGACTTCTTCATCATCATCTCAGCTGATCGCTTCAGACAACATGATGTGGAACTTGCTAAGGAGATCCAGAGGATGGGGAAAAAGTTCTACTTTGTTCGCTCAAAGATTGACCAGGACGTGCGGAACGAAGAAGAAACTCAGAGTGAGTTCAACGCAGAAAATGTCCTCACAAAGATCAGGAATAACTGCATTCAAGGTAAGTGTTATGTCAGAGGCAATATAACACATTGCTATAAATAAGATCTAGTACTTGATGAGCCGACTAACCCTTGTCTGTTCTCTTTGTGATGCAGGTCTTGAAAAACAAGATGTGGAGTCTCCAAAGGTCTTCCTGGTGTCCAGCCATCATCTCCACCTCTATGACTTCTGTAAGTTACAGGAGACCCTAGAGAGGGAGCTTCCTGCACACAAGAGAGCTGCTCTGCTGTTAGCCTTGCCCATTGTCAACCTTCAGATCATCAAGAAGAAGAAAGAGGCTCTCCAGTCACACATAAAGTTCCTTGCTGCTGGATCTGCAGTCGGAGCAGCTGTACCAGTTCCTGTGCTCTCTGGCGCTGTTGATCTATCCATACTGGTTAAGAATGCGATTAAGTGCAAAAATACTTTTGGCCTTGATAGGGAGTCACTGCAGAGTCTTGCTGATAGTACACGTGTGCCTTTGGAGGATCTAATAGCAGAGATGAAATCACCTCTGGCTTTAGAAGTCATAAGCTATGAGGTTATCCTTAACATGCTGCATGTGTCTTGGTTTCACGTTATTTTAATAGCAGCAGAGGAAGGGTCCAGATTTATTCCATTACTTGGAATACCAGTAGCAGCGGCCCTCTCTTTTGTCTGCACCTACAAAGCTCTCAGTACTTTCCTTGACATGCTGGCTGAGGATGCTCAGAGGGTATTCATAAAGGCCCTGGGCTTACACACCTCTGTGTGATATGTTAAAGGGATTAGCAATGGCATGTCATTATGTTCAGAGTATATTGCATTGTATTTTATTGACTTGAAATATATAGTAGTATATATATATATATATATATATAGTATTTGAGCTACACATTGCATCATACTGTCAATCCAATGGCTTCTAAGAAGAGGTTATTTTCTCTAATTAATGCTGGTATTAATGGAAAAGTCCTTATGAATTTAAATCAAACATGTATAATACGGAAAGAGAGTTAACCTATATGTTTAACCAACATAAGTATTTATGTGATTCATTGCTAATTTGAAACTTTTTTCTAAACATAGTTTGGTCATCTATTTTACACTTTGTGATTCTTGATTGAAGATAGTAATAGTTTCTGTGTTTCAATAAACATGTTATGTTATTCACACAAGTGAAGGGAAGTATACAGTGATGAATGATATGTTGGTACAGCCTGTAGATCAGGGGTGTCAAACTCACGGCCCGGGGGCCAAATCCGGCCCGCCACTTCATTTTATGTGGCCCCACAAGAGCTTGCAAAGAATATAATAAGTGTATTATAATGTTACGTGCCGCTTTACAGGAGAACGTTGCCCCTAAACTACATGTCCCACAATGCATCTCATTTTGTGACATACGCAATGAAGAGACTTGCAATGATTTGCCCTAGACTTCTGCTTTCAGACATAGTTAATTATTAAGTCATTACCCTATCCGATAATCCAATGCAGAGGAAATATTGTAAAATTATACATTATTTTATATTTATTATCTATGTATATTTATTTATATAGTCTTAAAGTTACCACGGCCCTTTGAGTGCAACCATAATTATAATGTGGCCCGCAATGAAATTGAGTTTGACCCCCCTGCTGTAGATGATTGGGAGGAGTCACTGCCTCTCAGTGGTGAAAGTGAAGAACTACAATCAATCAATCAATCAATCAATCAATGTTTATTTATAGCCCAATATCACAAATGTTACATTTGTCTCAGTGGTCTTCACAGTGTGTACAGAATATCAGTATGACAATACGACACCCTCTGTCCTTAGACCCTCTGTCCTTAGACCCTCTGTCCTCAGACCCTCTGTCCTTAGACCCTCTGTCCTCAGACTCTCTGTCCTCAGTCCCTCTGTCCTTAGACCCTCACATCGTACAAGGAAAAACTTCCAGAGAAACCCACAGTTTGAAGGGAACATGGAGAAACCTCAGGAGAGCAGCAGAGGAGGATCCTCTCCAGGACGGACAGACTGCAATAGATGCCGTGTGTTTTTGTTTTGTTTTTTTTATTTAACCTTTATTTAACCAGATAAAAGCATTGAGATAGAATCTCATTTGCAACGCTGACCTGGCCAAGAAGGCAGCAACGTTACACATAACACAAACATATAAAATACAGAGAACACGACTAAGAAAACAAAAGATAAAAAAGCAGTCACTACATTGTGCACATCAGGACAGTAAGAAAGGTGCACTACTTATTACTGCAAGAGCAGCTGGTGGTAAGGACCTCAGACAACTTTAATTTAAAACATGCTATGTGTAAATTGAAAAGATAATACATTTGCATCATAGGTAGTCCAGATGTTTGGAAATGCATGTGTATAATAGGAAGATGAATCCACGAGGATATCCATCCAGGACCGATGATCCAGGACCACAGCCACGACTCAAGATCCAGCGCTCGCGATCCAGGACACTGGACCGCAGGATCATCCATGACTCCGGATCCCGGCGTATATAGACACCAAAAAGAAAGACATTTGGGGAAGCTGGGTTAATGGGAACATGAGAGGACACAGGTACAGACAGAGAGAAGGAAGAAGTCCCCCGACAAACTAAGCCTATATCAGCAAAACTAGGGGCTGAATCTAATCAGCCCTAACAATAAGCTTTATCAAAAAGGAAGGTCTTAAGCGCACTCTTAAAAACGGACAGGGTGTCTGCCGCCCGAACACAAACTGGAAGCTGATTCCACAAATGTGGAGCTTGTTAAGAAAAGGCTCTAGCTCCCATTGTACTTTGAGAGACTCTAGGAACAACCAACAACCCTGCATTCTTGGAACGCAATGCCCTAGTAGGACAGTAGGGTATAATGAGTTCTTTAAGGTAAGATGGCGCCTGCCCATTAAGGGCTTTGTAGGCGAGAAGAAGAATTTTAAATTCTATCCTGTGTTCTATAGGGAGCCAGTGTAAGGCAGCCAGAACAGGAGTAATGTGGTCCCTTTTCCTAACTCTGGTTAGTACACGAGCCGCAGCATTTTGAATCAGCTGAAGCGACTTGACTGACTTCTTGGTACTCCCTGATAGTAAAGAGTTACAATAATCCAGCCTAGAAGTAACAAATGCATGGACTAGTTTCTCTGCATCGTTTTGAGGCAAGATATGCCTGATTTTTATAATGTTACATAGATGGAAGTAGGCGGTCCTTGAAATTGATTTTATTTGGGCGTTAAAGGATAAATCCTGATCAAATATAACACCAAGATTCCTTATAGTCTCACTGGAGGCCAAATTAATGCCATCCATAGTTAGTATATCTTTAGATAATTTGTTTCGTAGATTCTTCGGGCCAAGTACAATAACTTCAGTTTTGGTCGTGTTTAACATCAAAAAGTTTAAGGTCATCCACGTTTTTAAGTCCTTATGGCAGTCTTGAATTTTATTTAGATGATTAATTTCATCAGGCTTGATTGATAAATATAGTTGAGTATCATCCGCATAACAATGAAAGTTTACGGAATGATTCCTCATAATATTGCCTAACGGAAGCATATATAATGTGAACAAAATAGGTCCGAGCACTGAGCCCTGTGGCACTCCATGGCTAACTTTGGTTTGCGTTGAAGATTCATCGTTAACACGTACAAACTGAGAGCGTTCACACTACACACACAGTCATTCGGTGGAAATAAAACATTGTGATGTTGATTGTCATTATATTGTTTTATTATGAATAAAGATGTAAGTAGCAATCTTGATTCCATTCTTTATATGTCCCTGCTATGTATTTCCATGTGTTAGAAATATCACAGGAGGACATCAGTTTAGTCTTTGTGTGCTAATAAAGATCATCCATTACATTACAGCCATTGGCAATTCAAACACTTTAAATAAATGTTATTTATAATCAATATATCTTTGCATAACATATATGGCAGTAGTTTAAAATGACAACAGAATCTGTTGTTCTTCTTGACAAATGAGTTCAAACATAGCTTTTTTGTCAGAATTGTACATTTTGGAAATGGATGATTAACTGACTACAGATTCAAACTTTGAAACATGGCACATCATTTATTTTGTTGAACAGTGTTGGCATGTTAAACCCTTCTCACAATCAATCAGATGTAACACTAATAATAAACACAAATATGTTTATGTCCCATCACCTTTGAAAGATATAACATTTTCATGTCCAGTTTTCGTTGATAAATCAACAGGACCAACATGTCTGGTATATTCTGATAGAACAATGGAAAATCATGTATTTTTATAATTCAGAAGATACAGAAAACACAAACATATTCATTATCAGTTTTCAATCTTCCAGTGTCTTTTTTTTCTATGATTAAATGTAATATTTAAAAAACGACTTATTTGTCATGACAACATTTATTTTTGATCTTTTGAATCACAGATAAATGTGTTAACCCTTATCAGACATAGAAATACAATAAGTATGATTTACATAGTATTATAATACCCAAAATGAGGGGATTGCATTCAAATACATTTTCTTTTGAAAGGTGGTTATCCTGATCCCTTAAACATTCATGTTTATTTAATCAAATAGGATAAGTAATGTAGTAAATGTAGGACAGTTCAAAGCACATACCATCATACTATAATGAAAACACACTGGAAAGACCCAAAAAATGTACTTTATATTAAACCTTTGGCATACGGACGTAAACAATTCATTTGAACACAGTTTACGTAAATATATGCCTTAGCGTATGATGTTCTTAGAACGTTGCTACTCTGCAGGAAAGTTGAACTCATTGTGTGCGCTGTTGTAGTGGTTAACATTTTAAAGAGTTCCTCCCCTTAGACACCCAGTGAAGTGGCCAATTAAACCTTCTCCTGCTGTAAGTGACAGAGAATCTAAACCAATCAGTGTTCATCATTACATTTCAATCAGGAGAGACTTAGTTGAAGTTGATAACATTTGTATTGCTGTGCGCATTAGTGTTTTTGGAGATAAGACCCCATCATACTGTGATGAATTAGGGGGGAGGGGAAGCCGACTAAAAAGAGAAACCCCCCCGGGGTCTAGACACTGGTGGTGGTGAATACTAAGGGAAAATAAAATCCGGAGTGATGAGGGTTCTTCTGGCTGTCCTGCCTTGGATCTGAACAGCTGGAGGTGAAGGAGGTGGAGGAGGGTTGCATCAATTCTCCTGAACGATGCTGACGCGGGAGAGAAGAGCGGATTTAAACGTTTTGCCTGGTGTGCTGATTGGCTGTGGGAAATATGACGCAGCCGATTGGTTTAGCTGGGGTGAGTTGCGCCTTTTGCTCATTGAGAAAGGGGGCGAGTGAGTGAGGGAGAATTGTGAATGAGAGTCTTCCTGAAAGAATTTACGCTAAGCTTCACAACGTTTGACACTGTTGACCACAACATATTACTTGACCGACTGGAAAACTGTGTGGGACTTTCGGAAACAGTTCTAAATTGGTTTGAATCCTACTTAAAGGACAGAAAAAACGTTGTTTCTATAGGTAACACATCTGACAAATATGACATATGGGGTACCTCAAGGCTCCATCTTGGGGCCTCTTCTCTTTAACGTCTACATGCTACCACTGGTTCAGATAATGAAGAACAACAAAATACGAGTAAGTGCATCGAACAAATCAATGACTTGAACTTTCTCCAATTAAACAAAGATAAAACTGAGGTAATGGTTTTTGGAGCCAAGGCAGAACGTATAAAAGTTAGCGCTGAGCTTCAGTCTGCAATGTTCAAACCAACAGATAAAGCCAGAAATCTAGGTGTAGTCGTGGACTCTGACCTGAGTTTCAACAGTCACATTAAAACAGTTACTAAATCAGCCTACTATCACCTAAAGAACATATCTAGGATTAAAAGACTAATGTCACAGCAGGATCTGGAGACACGTGTCCACGCCTTTATCTTCAGTAGACTGGACTACTGCAATGGTGTCTTCACAGGTCTCACTAAAACATCTGTTAGGAAGCTGCAGCTGGTTCAGAACGCCGCTGCTCGAGTCCTCACTAACACTAAGAAAGTGGATCACATCACTCCTGCTCTGAAGTCTTTACACTGGCTTCCTGTGTGTCAAAGAATAGATTTCTAAATACTGCTGCTGGTTTATAAAGCATTGAATGGTTTAGGTCCAAAATACATTTCTGACCTCCTGCTAAATGATGAACCATCCAGATCTCTCAGGTCTTCAGGGACTGGTCAGCTTCCTGTCCCCAGAGTCAGAACTAAACATGGAGAAGCAGCGTTCAGTTATTATGCTCCAAGTATCTGGAACCAACTCCCAGAAACCTCTTTACACTGGCTTCCTGTGTCAAAGGGCGCGTTCACACCGCAGTACTTTTCCCACAAAGGTTCATGAGAACTCTTTAGTTTTGATTTAACAGGATGTCTTTTTAAATGCTCAGGTCACCAAATGAAAATAATGAGATGACATTCTGTTTTTTTTATTTTCAAGGAGAGCTATGGAGGATCCATTTGAAAAAGAACAAGCAGAGCAAATTAAATTAGAGCTGGAAACCAATGGAGCTGCCTCCACTGTCTGTCAGCCCTCCATCTCGTGCCCTCATTGGGCGTGCATTACGCGTTCATGTGTGTTGGAGGAGGTGCTCTGTAAGGAAGTCTAAAGGAAAGGGCGGATTCTTTTCGGCTGTGTACTTTCAAATTGTAGTGCACTCGAGCCTTACCTACCCCACCTTTAAGTTGAGGAAACACTGGAGTCAGAGGTAATGAAAGTCAGACGGTGTGTTAGACGGGCAGTGATATCATGAACCTGCTAATGGACGCATTCCAACACTTGTTCTGTCCCAGCTGTGTTCACCTTGCAGCTGCAGCTCTGAGGCTTTGATCCTGATCAAGTGTTTAAGTCATGATTAAAGTTTAACTTCTTCATATGTCTAATATTATAGTTCACTTTTCATTCAGGAAGTATGACGCTGCGCTGTCAGTAGCTTCTCCATGTCTGTGATTGGTCGAATGCTCCAGATACCCCCCCTCTCATGTGAACACCTAGCTAGAGAGGACACGGCTGGCTTGAGCGATCCACTTGATAACCCGCGTCGTAGGACCGCTTAGCGAGAGCGCGTATGTTTTGGATTAGGCCGACCGCTAACTCCAACATATCAGGTCAGGTTGAACCGGCTTCGTAGGACAGGCCTCAGATGTAAAACTAACAATAAACACAAATATTTTGATGTCCCATCACCTTTGACAGATATAACATTTTTATGTCCAGTTTTCGTTGATAAATGACGTTCAACATATAGGACCAAAATGTTCTGGTATATTCTGATAGAACAATGGGAAATCATGTATACAAACAAGGGAGATTTCAGTGCTTTTTTTACATACACCACATTAGACCAGGTCCTGATCTGAAACCACTAGACCTACACTCATCAAACCTGGACTGGATTATCCCAGAAGGTCTAAAGATTTCACACATCTGAAACTGTGTTATAAAGAATCTTTAGACCCTCTGGGATAATCCAGTCCAGATTTGATGAGTATAGGTCGAGTGACTAGTCAGTGGTTTCAGATCAGGACCTGGTCTAATGTGGTCAGGATGCGAAAAAAGCACTGAAATCTCCCTTGTTTGTATTTTCACAAATAGAATAAAGGTTTCACAAATCTCAAACTGGGTTATAAATAATCTTTAGCCTCTCTGGGATAAACCAGTCCAAATAAATCGGCTATGCAGCGATTTAAGAGGTTCAAACGCGGAGGATTATTCGCTCAGCCCTGTAAATTAAATGTCCCTTAACTTTCCCCTTAACTGCCGAATCGGATGCTCTGAATCGGAAGCCAACTTCAGCGTCGTCGTCTGGGGAGTGTTGCAGTAGAACATTCCTCTGTAGCGCCCGGTACATTCATGGGAAACCCTACATGTTTGAGCACCCTCTATGAAACGTCAAGCTACCCCACAGCACCCCCAAAAGAAAATCTCTGGCACCGATACTGGCCGCGGCACATGGTGGTTTTGTGTGCCCTCCTCCATGGTGCCCTCCCATAAAAATCATATGCTCTACTTGTAGATTAATTTGTTCTGGCGCCGGGTCTGCAGAGGGTGCAGTGTCTGTTCCAGGCCGGCAGGGGGCGCTCTTCTGTGTTGCAGGGAAGGAAGATGAAAATGAACAGCACTCAGAAGTTTTTTGGTGACAGCAGCGTTTACAACCTCCTGTCAAGTGAGATGGAAAATGAGATAATGTAACTTCCGGTTCATTACATTTGGTACAAAATAAAAGCATGTAAATAGAGAAGGCACTGTAAAAGAAGGCTTTTACTCCTAAACATTTAACAGATACACTTATACAATGCATGATTTGGATGTGTTTAGTATTAAAATAATCTAAAACATATAAATTAAAATCATAATCATGAAGCTGTGATACTTATTTTGAAAGGGTCCCTACCGGAACATGTAACAAGGTAGCTGATGCTAACTTAAACTAGCGAACCACCAGAGGCACATTTAGCCTCTCGTTTGTGTAATATAATACTCTAGAGATTGTGAAAGTACATTTAGACAAAGTGAAGTAATCCAAGTTGTTTGCGGGAACATTTGAGTGGAATAACAACGCGTTTAGAGCTGCGTTTCTGTTCAACGTGACCGCTGGTGTAACGAGGGTTTCTGTTTACCGGAAGCAGAATGTGCTAACGTGAAGGTGAGAAACAACAATAATAATAATACATGGGAATTTTATAGCGCTTTTCCTAATGCTCAAAGACGCTTTAAGGAGAGGACTCTTTAAAGTAGAGACACTACACTGATATACACCTGAACGTCAGCAGGAGAGGACTCTTTAAAGTAGAGACACTACATACTGATATACACCTGAACATCAGCAGGAGAGGACTCTTTAAAGTAGAGACACTACACTGATATACACCTGAACGTCAGCAGGAGAGGACTCTTTAAAGTACAGACACTACATACTGATATACACCTGGACATCAGCAGGAGAGGACTCTTTAAAGTAGAGACACTACATACTGATATACACCTGAACATCAGCAGGAGAGGACTCTTTAAAGTAGAGACACTGCATACTGATATACACCTGAACATCAGCAGGAGAGGACTCTTTAAAGTAGAGACACTACATACTGATATACACCTGAACATCAGCAGGAGAGGACTCTTTAAAGTGGAGACACTACATACTGATATACACCTGAACATCAGCAGGAGAGGACTCTTTAAAGTAGAGACACTACATACTGATATACACCTGAACATCAGCAGGAGAGGACTCTTTAAAGTAGAGACACTACATACTGATATACACCTGAACATCAGCAGGAGAGGACTCTTTAAAGTAGAGAATTGGATTTATTCTGTGACTGCATATGAGTTGAAGAGGTTAATCATTGATGTGTTGTATTTGTGTCTTCCCTCACAGATGCCTTCTTTTGACTTGTTGAATAATGTGGAGCTTTTTGTGAAACACGGAAAGTTTCCTGCAGACGCTACGAAGAGCTGCAAGAAAGTCACCAAAGCTGCCAGCAAGAAGTTCATCTTTAAAGGTCATTTAGAGCAAAACACTCACAAGGCCATAAGACTGTTGAACACCTTTTGAAAGAACATCCATAACATTCATCTGTTTGAAACTTATATCAATCAATATTCCAATTTCTTGCACTATTTATATTCTATTCTATTTGTATTTACTTGCACTATTTTATCTGTTTTATTGTGTTGCTCTGCTGGAGGAGCCGGTGACCTCAGATTTTCATTGTCATATCTACAATAACCGCTTTCACACCAAGTACTTAGTTCCCAGTACTGCCGATACCGATTTTTCCCGATCCGATCTTTATGCGATGCATTAAGAGAGAAAAAAGGTAACGGATAACGGCTGGTCGTCCAACGCGATGAGTTCAGCTATCTGGCTGTTATCTGTTCTGGGGCCGTTTCTCTTTCCTTTTGAACGCCTCTCAAAGTGTCGGTTGTGTCCGTGCCGTTCCCCGAGTGGCCGCTGTGTACTCGTCGTGTTGTTGTTGGTGTTTGTTTCTCAGGTGGCGTGTTAGATTGGTCGTGTTGAACGTAGCTCTGTTCTTTCCACCACGCGGACCTCCTTCTTGCAAACATTGCATCTGGCTGTTACACTGCCTTCGCTTTCAGTTTCATAATACTTCCAAACTCCTGACATTGTCTCCGTCCCGCCTCCCGAGTCTCCAGCTGGACGTAGCCTCTCGTTAGCTTGCTGCTGCTATCAGACGCTGCGCCCACTCTGTTGCTCTGAGAGGAATCAGCAGGTCTGAAAACAAGCCCAAAGGAAGCAACACATACATGATGTTGTGTCATTTTAAACCAAAGCTAAGTCCTCAGGACGACTTTAAGACGTGAACATGGTCATTTTTGTTTTGTAACATTCAATAAAATAAAAATATTTTCAAATTTCCCGATTTTTCTCTCCCGATTCCGATCTTTTGAAAATCACGTGATCAGCTCCGATCCCCGATCACGTGATCGGATCGGGACATCTCTAGTTCCCAGTACTTCGTCCCGCCGAACTTCTTTAGTCCCTGGAACTGTCCTAGTAGATCGCGTTCACACCGGAATAAGGATTAGGCAAATGAAGCCGCTGACGTCACTTCTTCTTCTTCTTCTTCTGATTTGGGTTTACTGGCAGGCCGCAAACCACTTCACGGCGTAAACTGCCGCCCAAAGTCCCGGGTAAATCGCCAGAAGCGCCGACACCTCCTCGTCTCCGCCGCTCCCATGTTTTATTTTGTGTTGCCATAAGTTAGTCTCTCTCCGTTGGTGCGCTGGGCTAATGCTAATAATGCTAATACGAGCAAATAGAATGGCGGCTTCACAAAACTTCTCAGAGGTTTACGGGCCGTGTTTTGCAATTCGCCCAGCCAATCAGAAATTGTTAGTGTGGCCGACACACCCACAAACCTCCCCCTAGGACAGTACCACCTCTCTAGCAGGGGGTGAAAAGGTTCGCATGAACTAGATTCGAGTTCCAGATCTTTTTGGTGTTAAACCAAAATCCCAAGAACTATCGGAACTATTCGTGGGAAAAGTACTCCGGTGTGAAAGCGCCTAATGTAGCTTTGTACAAATATCAATAGAAGCCTTGAAACTTGAATCTATAAGAGAACATTTATCAATGGTAGTCACCCTCTGTCTGAAACCAGAGCTCATTCTGCTCTGATTGGTTAGCTGGCCGAATCTGTTGTGATTGGTCCACTGCTTGAAAAACATTTAAAAATTCTGAGAAAAGTTCACAATTCAGATAAAAAAAGTCTTAGGGCGCGTTCACACCTGCCTCTTATAGTCCGGTTGAATCGAACCCTGGTGCGTTTAGCCGCTTGGTTCGTTTGGGTCGGTGTGAACGCAGTCCGAGACCTCTGAAGTAAACTAAACAACCGGACTCTGGTAGTATTTACGAGTCACAAGAACGCGGATATCTTCCAAATCATTTAGCGAAAGAGTCTTTCAAGACATCCGCGGTTGTTTGGTGAAAGCGTGAAGCAGAATGAAGAGTTGAACAGCGTTGTGTAAAGAAAGGCTCCGTCAGCATGAAAGTCAGAGCCACCTGCCGTCGGTGAAACGCCCTCCTGACTGCAGAGCGTCTCTCGTTGTGTTATAATGTTTTTTAACGGACGTGGTCTGATTGTATAACCGTATGCGCGGGCCGCTAGCGTCTGTTGATCTCCAGATTAACAGCAGCATGAGGATAACCTGCAGAAAGTGCCGGTGCCCCATGGACGAGGCTCCGGGAGGAATTGTCGGGATTAGCGTTTTTACCCCTTAATGTCTGACCAATGGGTGAACAGCATTTCTGTGCACATGACTTCGCAAACCGAACCTTCTGAAAACCGTCTCTTTGTGCTATGGTTCTTGAGTTACTTATTACTTTCCTCTAGTAATCCACTTCACATAAGACCATAACCTGAGTGTATTCCCTCTCTCTCTCCTGCAGATGGTTTTCTGTGGCGTCATTACAGGGGACGCCTGCTCAGAGTTGTAAAAAGTGACGAGGAGGTGAAGGAAATTATGATCCGTTTCCACGACAACAACAACCACGTCGGTAGGATTAAAGTAGTAAAGGATATAATGGTGAGTTCATAGGATATCATGAGAGCTGGGAAGTAACTAAGTACATTTACTCTGTACTTAAGTACAATTTAGAGATACTTGTACTTTACTTGAGTATTTCAATGTTTTGCTACTGTGTACTTCTACTCCACTACAGTTCAGAGGTACATGGTGTACTTTTCCTCCACTACATGTATTTATACCTTTTAGTTACTTCACAGATGTGGATGAATGATGGTAAATCTAATCAAGTGTTGGATCAGACTTTAGTTCCACCTGGAGTAAATCCACCAGCTACCCTGCAGTCTACAAAGTACTTCAGACTAGCTGCACCTCCACCAGCTACCCTGCAGTCTACAAAGTACTTCAGACTAGCTGCACCTCCACCAGCTA
>CM070446.1:38159621-38172121 GCA_036324595.1 Champsocephalus gunnari
CTTTCTACTTCTCACATGTTGAACACAAATACCTGTACTTTCTACTTCTTACATGTTGAACTCAAATACCTGTACTTTCTACTTCTTACATGTTGAACACAAATACCTGTACTTCCTACTTCTTACATATTGAACACAAATACCTGTACTTTCTACTTCTTACATGTTGAACTCAAATACCTGTACTTTCTACTTCTTACCTGTTGAACACAAATACCTGTACTTTCTACTTCTCATATGTTGAACACTAAATACCTGTACTTTCTACTTCTTACATGTTGAACCCAAATACCTGTACTTTCTACTTCTCACATGTTGAACTCAAATACCTGTACTTTCTACTTCTCACATGTTGAACTCAAATACCTGTACTTTCTACTTCTCACATGTTGAACACGAATACCTGTACTTCCTACTTCTTACATATTGAACACAAATACCTGTACTTTCTACTTCTTACATGTTGAACTCAAATACCTGTACTTTCTACTTCTTACATGTTGAACCCAAATACCTGTACTTTCTACTTCTTACCTGTTGAACACAAATACCTGTACTTTCTACTTCTCACATGTTGAACTCAAATACCTGTACTTTCTACTTCTTACATGGTGAACCCAAATACCTGTACTTTCTACTTCTTACCTGTTGAACCCAAATACCTGTACTTTCTACTTCTTACATGTTGAACCCAAATACCTGTACTTTCTACTTCTTACATGTTGAACCCAAATACCTGTACTTTCTACTTCTCACATGTTGAACACAAATACCTGTACTTTCTACTTCTCACATGTTGAACACAAATACCTGTACTTTCTACTTCTCACATGTTGAACTCAAATACCTGTACTTTCTACTTCTTACATGTTGAACACAAATACCTGTACTTTCTACTTCTCACATGTTGAACCCAAATACCTGTACTTTCTACTTCTTACATGTTGAACACAAATACCTGTACTTTCTACTTCTCACATGTTGAACACAAATACCTGTACTTTCTACTTCTTACATGTTGAACACAAATACCTGTACTTTCTACTTCTTACATGTTGAACCCAAATACCTGTACTTTCTACTTCTTACATGTTGAACACAAATATCTGTACTTTCTACTTCTCACATGTTGAACACAAATACCTGCACTTTCTACTTCTTACATGTTGAACCCAAATACCTGTACTTTCTACTTCTTACATGTTGAACACAAATACCTGTACTTTCTACTTCTCACATGTTGAACACAAATACCTGTACTTTCTACTTCTTACATGTTGAACCCAAATACCTGTACTTTCTACTTCTTACATGTTGAACCCAAATACCTGTACTTTCTACTTCTTACATGTTGAACCCAAATACCTGCACTTTCTACTTCTTACATGTTGAACACAAATACCTGTACTTTCTACTTCTTACATGTTGAACCCAAATACCTGTACTTTCTACTTCTTACATGTTGAACACAAATACCTGTACTTTCTACTTCTTACATGTTGAACCCAAATACCTGTACTTTCTACTTCTTACATGTTGAACCCAAATACCTGTACTTTCTACTTCTTACCTGTTGAACACAAATACCTGTACTTTCTACTTCTCACATGTTGAACTCAAATACCTGTACTTTCTACTTCTTACATGTTGAACACAAATACCTGTACTTTCTACTTCTCACATGTTGAACCCAAATACCTGTACTTTCTACTTCTTACATGTTGAACACAAATACCTGTACTTTCTACTTCTCACATGTTGAACACAAATACCTGTACTTTCTACTTCTTACATGTTGAACACAAATACCTGTACTTTCTACTTCTTACATGTTGAACCCAAATACCTGTACTTTCTACTTCTTACATGTTGAACACAAATACCTGCACTTTCTACTTCTTACATGTTGAACCCAAATACCTGTACTTTCTACTTCTTACATGTTGAACACAAATACCTGTACTTTCTACTTCTCACATGTTGAACACAAATACCTGTACTTTCTACTTCTTACATGTTGAACCCAAATACCTGTACTTTCTACTTCTTACATGTTGAACCCAAATACCTGTACTTTCTACTTCTTACATGTTGAACCCAAATACCTGCACTTTCTACTTCTTACATGTTGAACTCAAATACCTGTACTTTCTACTTCTTACATGTTGAACCCAAATACCTGTACTTTCTACTTCTTACCTGTTGAACACAAATACCTGTACTTTCTACTTCTCACATGTTGAACTCAAATACCTGTACTTTCTACTTCTTACATGGTGAACCCAAATACCTGTACTTTCTACTTCTTACCTGTTGAACCCAAATACCTGTACTTTCTACTTCTTACATGTTGAACCCAAATACCTGTACTTTCTACTTCTTACATGTTGAACCCAAATACCTGTACTTTCTACTTCTCACATGTTGAACCCAAATACCTGTACTTTCTACTTCTCACATGTTGAACACAAATACCTGTACTTTCTACTTCTCACATGTTGAACACAAATACCTGTACTTTCTACTTCTCACATGTTGAACTCAAATACCTGTACTTTCTACTTCTTACATGTTGAACACAAATACCTGTACTTTCTACTTCTCACATGTTGAACCCAAATACCTGTACTTTCTACTTCTTACATGTTGAACACAAATACCTGTACTTTCTACTTCTCACATGTTGAACACAAATACCTGTACTTTCTACTTCTTACATGTTGAACACAAATACCTGTACTTTCTACTTCTTACATGTTGAACCCAAATACCTGTACTTTCTACTTCTTACATGTTGAACACAAATACCTGCACTTTCTACTTCTTACATGTTGAACCCAAATACCTGTACTTTCTACTTCTTACATGTTGAACACAAATACCTGTACTTTCTACTTCTCACATGTTGAACACAAATACCTGTACTTTCTACTTCTTACATGTTGAACCCAAATACCTGTACTTTCTACTTCTTACATGTTGAACCCAAATACCTGTACTTTCTACTTCTTACATGTTGAACCCAAATACCTGCACTTTCTACTTCTTACATGTTGAACACAAATACCTGTACTTTCTACTTCTTACATGTTGAACCCAAATACCTGTACTTTCTACTTCTTACATGTTGAACACAAATACCTGTACTTTCTACTTCTTACATGTTGAACCCAAATACCTGTACTTTCTACTTCTTACATGTTGAACCCAAATACCTGCACTTTCTACTTCTTACATGTTGAACTCAAATACACTAAAATACTAAAGGATGTGTGTACTTCTACTTGAGTAAAGGATGTGTGTACTTCTACTTGAGTAAAGGATGTGTGTACTTCTTCTTGAGTAAAGGATATGTGTCCTTCTACTTGAGTAAAGGATGTGTGTACTTCTACTTGAGTAAAGAATGTGTGTACTTCTACTTGAGTAAAGAATGTGTGTACTTCTACGTGAGTAAAGGATGTGTACTTGTGCCCTCTCTGCTAAGAAGCATTTCTCTTGTGTTGCAGACGGAGTGCTGATGTACACTGTAGTCTCTCCTCCTGTCAGAGTGCTACGCAGCAGAGAAGAGGTCAGCAACATCTAAATATATATAAACATCTTAATGAATCCTGTATCAACATCTTGAAAAAGATTGAGCTTAAGTGCAGGAACGTGAAAACAAGTACACTCTTTCCTGTCTTATGTTCCACTTTCTTGCAAGTAAATGCAAAAACACCCTTAAGAAAATACTTAAAAGACTTTAAAAGTCTCGTGTCTTCCGTCTTTTGGTCGACAGGTGAACTCGATCCTGCGTCAGTTCCACGACGACCTGGATCACTCCGCGCTGGTTTTCTGCCAGAGAGAGATCACGAAGCGGTTCTTCTGGGCCAGAATGACCCGGGACGTGGCCCGCTGGATCTCCTGCTGTCAGACCTGCATGGACAGAACCAAGAGGAGGTGGCTCCGCTGCAGCATGAGGAGCTGCACCAACAGCTGTGGGCCCGTGGAGAGAGGCCTGGGGCTCACCTTCCACAAGTACGAGGGGTTCTGTCCACATGTTGATGTAGAAGAGACATGGAGAAGAGGGGACACATGTTGATGTAGAAGAGACATGGAGAAGAGGGGACACATGTTGATGTAGAAGAGACATGAAGAAGAGGGGACACATGTTGATGTAGAAGAGACATGGAGAAGAGGGGACACATGTTGATGTAGAAGAGACATGAAGAAGAGGGGACACATGTTGATGTAGAAGAGACATGAAGAAGAGGGGACACATGTTGATGTAGAAGAGACATGAAGAAGAGGGGACACATGTTGATGTAGAAGAGACATGGAGAAGAGGGGACACATGTTGATGTAGAAGAGACATGGAGAAGAGGGGACACATGTTGATGTAGAAGAGACATGAAGAAGAGGGGACACATGTTGATGTAGAAGAGACATGAAGAAGAGGGGACACATGTTGATGTAGAAGAGACACGGAGAAGAGGGGACACATGTTGATGTAGAAGAGACATGAAGAAGAGGGGACACATGTTGATGTAGAAGAGACATGGAGAAGAGGGGACACATGTTGATGTAGAAGAGACGTGAAGAAGAGGGGACACATGTTGATGTAGAAGAGACATGAAGAAGAGGGGACACATGCTGATGTAGAAGAGGGGACACATGTTGATGTAGAAGAGGGGACACATGTTGATGTAGAAGAGACATGAAGAAGAGGGGACACATGTTGATGCAGAAGAGACATGAAGAAGAGGGGACACATGGTGATGTAGAAGAGACATGAAGAAGAGGGGACACATGTTGATGTAGAAGAGACATGAAGAAGAGGGGACACATGTTGATGTAGAAGAGACATGAAGAAGAGGGGACACATGTTGATGTAGAAGAGACATGGAGAAGAGGGGACACATGTTGATGAAGAAGAGACATGAAGAAGAGGGGACACATGTTGATGTAGAAGAGACATGAAGAAGAGGGGACACATGTTGATGTAGAAGAGACATGAAGAAGAGGGGACACATGTTGATGAAGAAGAGGGGACACATGCTGATGTAGAAGAGGGGACACATGTTGATGTAGAAGAGACATGGAGAAGACGGGACACATGTTGATGTAGAAGAGACATGGAGAAGAGGGGACACATGTTGATGAAGAAGAGACATGAAGAAGAGGGGACACATGTTGATGTAGAAGAGACATGAAGAAGAGGGGACACATGTTGATGTAGAAGAGACATGAAGAAGAGGGGACACATGTTGATGAAGAAGAGGGGACACATGCTGATGTAGAAGAGGGGACACATGTTGATGTAGAAGAGACATGGAGAAGACGGGACACATGTTGATGTAGAAGAGACATGGAGAAGAGGGGACACATGTTGATGTAGAAGAGACATGGAGAAGAGGGGACACATGTTGATGTAGAAGAGACATGAGGAAGAGGGGACACATGTTGATGTAGAAGAGACATGGAGAAGAGGATTGGTTTTCAAATGTGCGTTATAAATAAAGTTGGATTGGATGTATTCTTCATTGTAAACTAGCCAAACCCCCCCTCCCCCCCCTCCTCCTCCTCCTCTTCCTCCTCCTCCTCCTCCTCCTCCTCCTCCTCCTCCTCCTCCTCCTCCTCCTCCTTACCCTCCCCCTCACCCTCCTCCTCCTCCTCCTCCTCCTCCTCCTCCTCCTCCTCCTCCTCCTCCTTACCCTCCCCCTCACCCTCCTCCTCCTCCCCTCCTCCTCCTCCTCCTCCTCCTCCTCCTCCTCCTCCTCCTCCTCCTCCTCCTCCTCCTCCTCCTCCTCCTCCTCCTCCTCCTCCTCCCCCTCCTCCTCCTCCTCCAGGTTTCCTCTGGACGACACGCCTCTCCTTCACCAGTGGATGAAGGCGGTCGGTCGTCCCAACTGGTTTCCTCGCCTCGGGTCGTCCGTTTGTTCGTCCCATTTCAGCGAGGAATGCTTCGATCGCAGCGGGGACAAAGTGACGGTCCGATCAGACGCCATGCCGACTCTCATGGTGCACGGAAACCAAGAGGTGAGCGGGGAAAGAGACTCTTTGTGCGTCAACGTGTGAGAGGGGAGTCTGCAGAGGTGTGCTGCCTGTTGGTCCACAAACTGACAGCCCACTTCTTTGACTGCACCTAAATTATATATAAGTACTAATAATAATACAAAAATAGTCGTAGTCCTAGTTTTAAAGTGGTTCGAAGCTCATGCTGCTTCCCTGATGGCTCCCTCAGGACTGTAGCTGACTTCCTCGTGGATTCATCTCCTCATCACAGACACATGCATTTCCTAACATTCGGTCTCTATGCTGTGAAATGTGTTATCTCTTGATTTCCACACGGCATCTATCGCAGTCTGTCCGTCCTGGAGAGGATCCTCCTCTGCTGCTCTCCCTGAGGGTTCTCCATGTTCCCTTTAAACTGTGGGTTTCTCTGGAAGTGTTTCCTTGTACGATGTGAGGGTCTAAGGACAGAGGGTCTGAGGACAGAGGGTCTGAGGACAGAGGGTCTGAGGACAGAGGGTCTGAGGACAGAGGGTCTAAGGATAGAGGGTCTAAGGACAGAGGGTCTAAGGACAGAGGGTCTAAGGATAGAGGGTCTAAGGACAGAGGGTCTGAGGACAGAGGGTCTGAGGACAGAGGGTCTGAGGACGGAGGGTCTAAGGATAGAGGGTACAGAGGGTCTAAGGATAGAGGGTCTAAGGACAGAGGGTCTAAGGACGGAGGGTCTGAGGACAGAGGGTCTGAGGACAGAGGGTCTGAGGACAGAGGGTCTGAGGACGGAGGGTCTAAGGATAGAGGGTACAGAGGGTCTAAGGATAGAGGGTCTAAGGACAGAGGGTCTAAGGACGGAGGGTCTGAGGACAGAGGGTCTAAGGACAGAGGGTCTAAGGACGGAGGGTCTGAGGATAGAGGGTCTGAGGACAGAGGGTCTGAGGACAGAGGGTCTGAGGACAGAGGGTCTGAGGACAGAGGGTCTGTGTTGTTGTATTTGCTGTAAAGCGTCTCGACTGCAGGCTATTTTTATTATATGCACGTTGGCTCCACCAAACATCGTTTATAAACGTGCTATAAATAAAACTTGCTTTGATTTGATATGTGTTCGCAGGCTGTATCATCCTGGTTGATTGCTCTAATTGTAATTGACTTTTAATTAATTAAATGTAGCTTAATTAATTATAATGTAATGTGTCTTTCCCCCTCAGACTCCACTCACAGGACCGATCCAGCCTGCAGTGGACGAGGTTTGACCATGTTGGGGTTTAGCTGAATATTGTATGTTACTCTGGACGAGAGCATGGATGAATAAGAAGAACTGGATACAGCGTGGGAGGCGGGCCTCGTTCATTACTATCACCTCCTTCACACCAACGCAACTCCGGCTCAAGCTCCGTGCTAGAGCTTTTCAGGTTCAGAACCGGTTCTTCGGTTTAGCTCCGACTCTGTTCACACCGCCCAGAGTCCGACTGGGGCTGCGTCATCGTCATGACGTAACCGTTTGCGTGCCTGCTTCATGAAGCCAACCCGCGCGGAAACCCCTCACAGCTGACACTAACAACAACAACAACAACAACAACAACAACAACAACAACAACAACGGCCTATTGTGCTCCAGCTTCCTCTGCACCTCTTCGGAAGACCAGATTCCCAGCAGGCAGCTGGTCTCTTCAGTGGACCACTGCTGCTTGTTACGTTTCTCCATCGTTGTGTACAAACTGGATTAACCGCGGGCTTGTTGTTGTTGTTCAGGAGTTGATCCCGCCCCCGCCTCGACGTAAGCGTGACGTAAGCGGTGCTTTTGCTCTCGCCGGAAAAAATGTTGGTGCTCGAAACGAACCGGATTCCGGAGCTTAGAGGCGGCTCCGCTGCGGTGTGAACAGGAAAACCCGGTGCTTTTCAAGCTCCTACTCCGAACCGGCCCTGGAACACCGTTGGTGTGAAAGAGGTATTTGAGAGTTTCTCATTGGCGCATGAAGACAAATTGGCCCAACTTTTGAGAGAGCGAAACTTCATGAAAGTATTCATATAATCCGTTCTTATTGTGCATCCATGGGTAAAGGTAAAACACGTACTGAACACGTCACATGAACGTACCGGTCGGTCCCGTGGGTTAGATGCGCATTCCTAATGCCGAGCAAAATAACTCTCAGAATAACGTTATTAGCACATTTTACAACTCGAGGACCGAATGTTTTTAATAAGGGCTATACAAGTGTTCATACAAAAAAATTGATACGGAAGTGTAGTACCGCCGTTGGGCCACAACGAATATTTTCCTCAGAGTCCAGCGCACTTCCTGGGGGCTTGGATGAGAGTAACACATACTTTTGGGGGAAAACAAAGCTGTCATTTGAACGGCGGTCAATACAAATTCTGAAGTTTTTGCCAATCCGAAAAGAAAACGGTGGATTTGATTTGATCGTCCGATTTCTGATCGGAAGAGCCCGATGACGATGGCCAGACAGGTAAACAATTACATGAAATCGTTTGAAATCGACGATCGGGCTCGATATAAGGTTAAATATAGCAGTAGGCGATCGATGTCCATAGATGAGAGTAACATCTACGTCACTTCCGGGCGAAAATTACGGCCCCGCCCACTTTACGTTCAAACAACGCTGTCATTTGAACGGCGATCAAACGTAAACCTGGAATTATTTTAATGTTTGAGGTGCAATAAACGACACGGCAGCTTGTTGGCATGATAAAACTATTATTTCCCGCCTCGCTCAAGAGAGGAACAGCCGACGAAATTACGGCCTCGCCTACTGATTTTAAGGTAACCATATATCGAGCCCGATCATCGATTTCCGATGATTTAATGTAATCGTTTGCCTGTCTGGCCGTCGTCATCGGGCTCTTTGAAGATCCACAAATCCACGGTTTTCAAACATTTCTGATCGGATTGGCAAACATTTCAGAATGTGTATTGACCGCCGTTCAGGTGACAGCAGTTTTCCCCCAAAAGTGGGCGGGGCCGTAATTTTCGCCCGGAAGTGACGTAGGTGTTACTCTCATCTATAAACAAATAAATCCATGCATGTATTTTAATCTTTTAATTGTGTGTGTAGACGTATTTCTCTAAGTACGACGCGGTGGAGCTTTACCTGATTAAACGCACGTATCCTCCTGGACTGAGCTACGTGGAGAAAAACACCTTCAGGAGGTTCTGCAAGAGGTACTGCATCAAAGGTGAGTCCAAACTTAACCCAAACAGATTCAGAATACACTTCTACAACAGGTAGATTACTCCTGGAGGTCTTTAGTATCAAAGGAAGGCGGATTTTTAAATATGTACGATACTTAAATGTTTACTCTGGAACAAGTACTGCAATTGTGATTTGTTGTTTTCTCGGATGATGTTTTGCTTTGTATTAAGGGGTTAAAGACAACATAAGAAGTCATGATGCCATGATTCTCTGTTGCTATGTAATTGGGAAGTACGGAACAGGGGTTTTTCTGAGGGTATAATGGCGCATTTCCACTACAGCGTTTTTGGTTGCGTTTCCTCTCGGCGTAGTTCCGGCTAGCGGGTACTTTTTCACAGTTTTTCTGTCCCTCCAAAATCCAGGTTCTTTCCGGGCCAACAGTCGGGCTGAGTATGCTAAACTAGTGAGAGAATCGCTGGCAACTACAACAAGATGAACATATTTGACCGTGATTTAATTGTAATACACGTTTCAAAATGATGCCGAAGTCACAACACACTGATACCGGTTAGTAAAGACCATGAATTCATGCTTTGACGAGTCTGCAGACAGACGGCAGAGAACAACCTTTAAAATGCGTGTTTTCTGAATGGAGATCGGCTAAGCTAACGCAGTATATGCTCCGACCGTCCACACTCACAACAACGGCCTACAGACATAAATAAAGCAGCGACTGTATTCTCCGTGACTCAGGCAGTCTGTGGTTTGTACTTGTTTCACTTCTGTGTAGTTTCTGAACAGATATGAGGAGCTGTGAGCTCTGAGGGCTAACGGCTAACGGCTGATGTTGGTTTTGTGGTGCTCATTGAAGATGACGTCACGGCTCCGCCTACACTGCGTTACTATAGTTACTGCCCCAGCTACTACACTGTAATGCAGGGGTGTCAAACTCAATTTCATCGCGGGCCACATTTGCATAAAGGTTGCACTCAAAGGGCCGGTTGTAACTATATAAATATATAATATATATATAAAATAATGTATTATATATTACATTATTGCCTCTGAATTGGATTATTATCAGATAGGATAATAACTTAGTAATTAACTCTGAAAGCAGAAGTCGATGGCAAATAATTGCAAGTCTCTTTAGTGCGCATGTCACAAAACGAGATGCATTGTGGGACATGTAGTTTATGGGCATATTATATTATAAACCTATTATAAACTTATTATATTATTTGCAAGCTCTTGCGGGCCACATGAAATGAAGTCGCGGGCCGGATTTGGCCCCCGGGCCTTGAGTTTGAGACCCCTGCTGTAATGGAAACGCAGCATAAAGTGAGCCTGGCCTAACGAGGCCTAGCCATACCGTACTAAGCCGAGCGAGGCCCTGCAGTGGAAAAGCGCCATAAGACACTTTTTAAAGAACCTTCACAGCGAAAGAGTTTCGCATTTACTGCATTCCTAACTTTCCAAATGAAACCTCACGATCCTCTGCTTTCCGTTGAATGTAACGTCCTCTCTCTCTCAGGGGATTCTCTGCACACAGAGAGAGGGAACCGGCTGTGCTTGGTCCTCAGGAGCCGGAAGAAAGTGGAACAAGCTCTGCTGGATTTTCACGACGAGTTGAACCACCTCAACGTCAACAAGTGTCTCCGACTGCTCAACGAACGGTGAGCGGGGGTCTCAGAACGTCTCTTCATCGAGATCAAATTAAACTTTATTCATCTCACTAAGACACACAAGAGTACACTGACACAAACTGCTTCTGTCTCTTCTTCACTTTTCACTTCAAGTCGTTTGTAAATCAACCGACAACTGACTGCAAATTCAACTTTGAGATTTAAACACCGATTTGTGATTCTGTTAAGTCTATTTAACCAAACGCATTGGTGTTTATCGATGTTGTACCATCCTGAAACTGTATGAGCACCTTTACGCAGGGACGGGCTAATGTTGCCCGGGCAACGGCCCTTTTGCCATTTGTGGCTGACCTGCCCCTCTGGAGAGAGCGAGAGGTTTATGTTTTTTCTGTTGTGGCCGAATCAACATGATAATCCCACAATTAGTATTGTAGCGTCTCGCTGCGGGAAACACAACTCGTCCGCGCTGTCATCTGCCCCCAGTCACGTGACTTTGTTTACAATCTGACAGCTGGACGCAAAGGACAGCCCTCCGGCCTCATGTGGTGATCACACCAAACGCCCACCTGGCTTTGGGGGCAAATCCCCGGGTCAATCTGTCCCCGGAAATGTCCCCGTTTTTAAATATGCTTAAATTGATTTTGAGTTTTCTCCTAGCAGTTAGAGTAGGGGACAAACCAGGGGACAAACCAGGGGACTTCCTCTTGACACCGTTGGTTATTTACACCATCCATCCATCTTCTCCGCTTATCCGTGGTCGGGTCGCGGGGGTAGCAGTTCCAGCAGAGAGCCCCAAACTTTCTTTTCCCCTCATCAACCAGCTCTGACTGGGGGGTCCCAAGGCGCTCCCAGGCCAGAAGAGATATAGTCCCTCCACCTGGTCCTAGGTCTACCCCTCGGTCTCCTCCCAGCTGGACGTGCCTGGAACACTTCCCTAGGGAGGCGCCCAGGTGGCATCCTAGCTAGGTGCCCGAACCACCTCAACTGGCTCCTTTCGACGCGAAGGAGGAGCGGCTCAACTCCGAGTCCCTCCCTGATGACCGAACTTCTCACCTTATCCCTAAGGGAGACGCCAGCCACCCTGCGGAGAAAACCCATCTCGGCCGCTTGTATCCGCGATCTCGTTCTTTCGGTCACGACCCATCCTTCATGACCAGAGGTGAGGGGAGGAACGAACACGGCCCGGTAGACAGAGAGCTTTGTTATTTACACTAAAACAATCTAAATAGGCGATACTTGTTATTGTGCTTCTGTCTGTCTGTGCCTTTCCATCTGCTCCGTGAACTCCCTCAACGTCAACGGGGCCGCTCGCTCTCTTCTCCCGATCGCCCTCTCACGGAGAACCCTTCACCGTCCCGCTTCATTGTAGGATGTCTGCCATGTCTCCACTTTAGTTTCTCTGTTATGAAGTTATGGAATACTAAATAAATAAGTAATTAGATACCGTACCGTTACTGCGCTCATAAAGAGTGATAAGAATAACGCGTATTGAACTGGTTTAATTAATTAGTGATTTTATTTAAGAAAATTACTTAGAAGCCCTGTTTTATCAGTACGTCTGCACAGAAGTTACAACGGTCAAACTAGCCTACATTAAAACAGAATTGTCCCCATTTTTTCTTTAATAGTTATAACATTAGATATTTTAATGAGAAAAAAAAGATTTCCCTGGATTTCATTTCGAAAAAAATTCAAAATGTCTTGTATTTTTTTTCGGCTT